>APFE030324656.1:80276-225438 GCA_000404065.3 Pinus taeda | reverse complement strand
CCTTGAAACAAGAAATTTTTAAAATAGAAGTCCTAAATCGCCATATTATACAAGAGAATGAAAAATTGAAAGAAAGGGGCAATGTGGACAAGATGGTCCACGATAACACAATGCTGCATATGGGACTATTACAAAAAGAAAACAAAAAGCTGAGGAAGAAGTGCAGGAGGCTAGACAGGGATTTAATTAATCTAAGGTTCAGGTGTTTAATGAAGAGGCCCAGAGTTGATATATCCACAAAGAGAAAGAAGAGGAGATTGGATGTCCTAGCAGAGGCATCACAGCAGGTTGACTGATCATAATTTTTGCATGAGGACATGCAATACCCTCGCAGTGGGGGTATGTAGAGCCTCTATTCTACATCTACTTATCTACCATTTTCCTCAATCTTTCCTTATCTTTCCTTATCTTTTGCCTCATTTTCACCATAAAACCACCCAGATCATTACATTAGGTGTTATTAAGCATGATTAAGTAAGTTTTGCTAATGGATGACTATTTGTTTAGATTTTGACTTACTTGCAGGAATCCCGCAACTATCTGATGATCCTGCAGCTATTTGAAGATCCTGCAGCTATCTGAAGATCCTGCAGCCTTTTTTTTAAACGCAATGTTCCACGTGTCGGTTTTCCAGATGAGCCACATGGGCACTTAGGTGTCAACGTGCTCGAGGTTCCTGTCCTATTTTTCCAGCCATCCACGTCATCTTTATCCACGGTCAAAGCAGGGCAAGTCACGGTCAACTCAAGGCAGTTTAGCGGTGATTGTGAGCTGCTTGGTCACGTCATCCTAAACGGTGATTTGTCCACGTTCTACAGATGGCAGGGGACATGATCCAACATGGGATTCATTACCCATGACGACAGAACCACTAACTCCTCCACGCAGCCGCATGAAGTGTCAAAGAACCATGAATACGCATAACAGTTCATTTACTTTTCAGTTAATTAGTTGCACGGATAGGCTATCTTAGAAACTTCTATAAATAGCTGCGTCTGTGTACGCTCATTAAGCTTTTTATCAGTTGTATTTTGATGAACCTGTGTTATATTTTAAAGCATTCTAAACTCTGTTTTTAGTGCTATTCTAGCACTCTGTTTTATACATTTTCTGCAATGAAGAAATAGACATAGCACTGTTTTGAAGTTTCCAGATCTCTGAGTTTTTCTTGTGGTTGAATGGACAGAGGGCCCCTGCTCATTTCTGCCACTGTAAAGTATTTTATGTGCAGTACCTTTTTCTTTACTTATTTATTTCCTTAAGCATGTATAGTTTCTTTTATTTGCTTTCCTTTCTTTCAAGCTGATCAGTGTTATTTCCTTGCAGATTTCTTTTAGCCCGGGATTTGTGTGTGTATTTGCTTTAATGTCTAATGGTAGTTGCAGTTGTCTTATTCATTATGCTGCCCTCTTTACTCTGTTTTTCTAGATTAGCTTTAGCATAGTTTTACAAGTTGGATGCTAACTAGTTTATGCTCTTTTTATCATGAATAGTTTATCTTTCAAGAGAATAGAATATTGATTAATTGCAGCTTGTATTTGAGTAGATTTGGCTTGTGATACTAACACTTTTTCCACTTGTTACACACAATCACATATGTAGGAGTAGTATGTTGGAAAAGGTTTAGTAGTGTTACAATTTGTCAATTAAAGTAGATTAGAGTTTTTATCAATTCTTGGATTTGTCTTCAGCTACCTTCTAATCGTGTTTTATGCAAATACACAGTAGAAGCAGAGAGTTAGAAGGAGATTATCATTAACATCAATCCTTGAAGTGATTTTCTTATTTCTTTTATTTGCAGCAGTATGGATAGAGACTAATGCCATTGGATTGTGGTCATTTACTTTCAAGTCATTTTGATTTATTCATTCTTTTCAAATTCTTTTCTCTTACAAATTCAACAAGCAATTAGAAATCACCATCACACACACTTTCACTCATATAGAAATCACTTTCACACACTTGCACTCATTTGTCTATAATCATCATTCCATTTTAGGAAGATAAGTTAATCATAAACAAACCCCCCTAAACAACAAAAGCTCTAAGAAAAGTTACTTAAGTACATATAGTACACCCTCACTTCATCAACTTACGAGCCCCGGGTTGACAATTAATACTAGCAATTTAGATAACAATAAATTGACTAAACATACACTAATCAAAATCCCAGAAGCTAACTCACCCACCTACAAACATTTATATATGGATCCCTCATCCTAGAGATCCAAAGGCTGGAATTTTATATTTTGTAAGGAAGTGTTGTTGGTTTCTATGTGCAGCATTGTATTGTGTGGTGATCTAATCTTTTCATGAGGTGAAGAGGGCTTTCATGCTGGGAGGATGGCACTAGGTCAAACCAATGGGTTGTAATCCTCTCTTCTACTACTTCTATTAATAAAGCTATTCAAGTTTTCCTCCATATTCTTGTATATTTCTGAATATTGTATTGATATATGCATTTGTATGGTTAATATACATCTGATCCTATATTGTTTATGGTTATAGATCTCTATGCTTTGATGGTATTATGTTGCTTTGACTCTACAGGTGTTTTTTGAAGCGGGACAAGTAAGGAAGGAGTGCCAAAGCTCTATCAAAGGAGGGAGGAAATAAGCAAGGAGCCAAGCGAAAGACTGAGGTTGGTACTCTCTACTTTTCTCTCTTCTATCTCTCATAAAGGAAAACACAAGTAACTTTAGTTTGTTTGTTTCTAAGATAGCTACCCGTCTTAGTGGGACTAGCAACTCTAAATAGACACTAGTTTTCCTGATAACAAAATGGCGACTCCACTGGCGAGCGAATAGTTTGTTTTCTTGTTTCTATTTGTTTTCTTTATAAACTACAGACAGAGCCTAAAGTTAAGCCAGCTAGCCTTCAAACTGCATTTGCTATGCAAGTGCAAAGTAGATCAATGTTGCTTCAATCCATCTCCAGGTTTTGTTTATAAACTAAACAACTTACTTGCAAACATCCTAAGTGCCCTGGTGGTAGCTCAAGTAACCTCATTAGATCAGCCCCTATACTTTTTTGTTTATTTCCTATCATTAGCTCAACCTAAACCCCTAAACTTAGCTGCAAACTATGATAAAAAACCAAGCTCAGTCTCGTTCCCGAACCATCGCACTGTCTCTCATTGGCATTTTGGATGCATTGCATCTCCCATGTGCTATAGGTGAGATTCATCCCTATTTCCCTATGTTACAGGTGCGATGATCAGATAAGATTGTTTCTGCCTCCAGATTTTGGCTTTTCCTTCATTGCCTTCAGCTTTATTCAGTAGTTTTGTTGTCTGTGATTAGTATATCACTATTGAAACTCTCTTCCTTTGCATTATTCAGCCTCCATTGATCAAAAATTGTGAATGATTTTATGTATTTTTTTGTCATTTAAAGTTCTCTTTTGCAAACGATAGCTTAATCGAACTGTCATCTTTTGATTTGAAAGTGTCGTAAGTGTCATTTTCAGTCAAAGAAAAGAGCCTTCCTCTTGTTGATAGTCGATTACATGTTTGCCATTGTATTTGACTTGAATTAATAGTATTTCAAGTGTAAAAAGAAATTTTTGAATTCGAAATCGCAAAGTATCATCTTAGTCTTCCTTTCATTTTTTGAAAAGAAAATTGTTAGTACTGTTGCTTTGAAAGAAGAATAGTTCAGATCTGTTCTTAGCATTCTTTTTGTCATTCACACATTAAGAAAGTGGAAAGCAAATAAATGCATGTGCATTTTCATTTAGACTGCTTGTTGATATTGATTTAGGAAAAGTGTATCTAGTGTGTTCTCTCTGCTCTATGTTGAAAGAATTTTACTTCTCTTTCCTTAGTAGCTAGGATTTTCATTGCAAAAAGAAGAATAAATGATTATTTATCCTCTTAGATTGCATATTTAGGAATTGTATATCTACATCATGCGGTGAACCTTAAAGGAAAATTTCTTAGGAAATATCAACTGTAAAATAAGTCTCAATGAACATAAAAATGCTTTGGAACCTAATGCAGAACATTTAGAAGTCTAGGCTAGAGACACATTCTAGTGTCGTAAAGCCTAGTAACTATCGCTTTCATCGTAGGTTGGGTGATTCCTCCACTTTGAGATGACAAGTGCCAGTACAGACTTGTGCTCCCACATACCATCGAGTATATATTGGGAGACCACAATAGGCTATATCCTTTATCCTTAGGAAGCCATGTCTGCCACCCTATCGATCGTAATGCACTTAACACAGCATTTGGGAAGATTGACTACCGTACTGTAAAAAATATTATGCAGTTTTGTGATTGGTTTGGTAATCCCTCTATCTAGATTTCCAGAGTAGTCACTTTCATTCCTTTTCAGACTCCATAATAGAAAAGGTCCATCTGAGCACTTGTCATTTCAGGCTCATTAAAAATTGAAGGCGACTAGAGTCATGTTTAGCTTTTTCTTAACTCTTAAAAATTGAAAAGCAAGTTGTGTCAAAGCTTCATGAAATTTATTTTAATTGGAATAACATCATTGTTCCCTCATTGGTCTTAGGTTGAGAAAATGGAGTCCACCAATCAAGGATTTCCCCTTGGAGGGAATCCTAGTCCCTTCTCCTCTTGGGGAGATGTTGGTGCACCTCATATGGCCATGTTGTCCCTTCCAGGACTGATAATTGGCCTGTCGATATGGATTTTCTCAACCTCTGTCACTCAAAACACTGTGATTCCCGAGCAATAAAATCAGCGACCAGATGATACTAGAGTTACCCCCCAACCTTCTACTTCATTTTTTTCTCCCTCTCCTTCTTCCTCTTCACTTGGTGAAGCTAGTAAAACTAGAAACCAAGTAACTGCGACGAAGAAGAAAGGGAAGGAGAAGAAGAAGAAGAAGCCAATGACAAAAGGGGGTAACCATGCATTGTCTAGCAAAAATCCACACACTGCACTGTCCAAACCTAAATCTCCATGTGTCATTTGCAAAGGGGACCACTATCATCGATATTGTCCTTGCATCCCATGGATCTTAAGGGACTGGTCTCCTCGCTTGCACAATTCGGTATCGTTGACCTCTGACGATCATGTTGAGAGTACGCTGTCAACTAGTGAAAATGAAGTCAATGGATAGAAAGGAAGATCTAAATTTTCTTGTAGACTATGTGAAGGTGATCATGCCCTCCACCATTGTACCTTCTTGAACAAATCCAAAAGAGTCTTGGACAACCGTCCAGATTCACCGCCACAACTTCCTCCTTGATACAAGAAACTCTTGTTGAGTCCATCGCTAGTTGAAAATTCGACTGACACAACTTTGTTGTCAGTCAAAGCACCTATCATTGAAGATAAACCCTCTAAGTCCACACTAGACCAAAGTCAACAGGTCAAGATGGCAATCGACCTAATCTTGTCTTCATAGGATCCACCTTCAGATGATACCATCACCAAAGAGAATGAGAATGACACCATTCAAATTCTTTTTGTAAACACAGACTCTGATAAACATGGGGGCAATTTACCCATTCCTTTACCACAGGAAGGAATTTCGTTTGAGATTTATCTGGCCATTTATTCGATCCCTCCTCCAAGCAATCTAGTCATTTCCTTCAATTGGAATCTACTAGGCAGACCCCGCCTACCATCTAATGTATCATTCCAAATCATAGTACAAGCTTACAGAATGATCATGGTCAGTACTATTATAGATGAAGGGGCTTCTGTGAGTATCTTTTCTTCAACTGCTTGGAAAGCGCTTGGTTCGTCATCGCTTCTGCCTGAGATTCGAAATCTGACAGGCTTCAACAAAGGAACCAGTCGACCGTTAGGGATCCTTCCAAATTTGAGAAGGAAAATTGTTCATCTAAACGTGATGGTAGTCCAAGGACCTCTAAATTACAATATACTCGTTAGGCATGACTACATTTATAGCTTGGGAGCCATTGTTTCCTCACTTTTTCGAGTGATGTGTTTTCCGCATGAAAGTAGAGTGGTCCAGCTCATATACCAACTTTCATTCCCTGGTTCACACATAGATACTAGTCAAATGCCATCCCTAACTGGTCTTTTTATGCAAGTAATGTCTCATCAATCTCCAGTCCGTCCACCCGATGAGCATGAGTGATTCAGTGATTATGACTAAAACTCAGGGGGCATGCACCCTAGTTTGCCTTGGCAGGAAAACCTTAGGTATAGGTTAGGTTTCCCCGGAGGATATATGACTAGTTTGACACACCCGTCCATTTAGGAAAATGGGATTAGACTGGAATAAGATTCCCTCGTCAAATTTATGTGAGTGGATGCATCCCACCATTCACCTTTGTCCATTTCAATGATAGAGCCAAGGAAGTGTTTTTTCTGCAAATGCGGATGAAGCAATCTTGCAAATACGAGAACTTTCATATGGTAACCTGGAAACTCTACTTTTCTTTATACCTGGGGGCATGCAAACCTTTTGCATGCAAGTGAAAAGCGACCTTTTATTTTCGTAGTTTGTAGGCTTATTTTCTTAGTTTGTAGGATTTCAACCCTTTAACCTCGTAGGTGGGTCGTTCCTAGCTTGCATAATAAAGGCTCTGGAGCAAAGTTTTGAATGGGGCAAGCTCCCTCAAAAATGAACCTATCAATGAGACATCCTTATTATACGACTGGCATGACCAGTTTTACGTGAAGTTCCAGCTTGTTAAAAAAAATCCTAGCAATGAGCATATGTTCTGCTAGAGTTTAAGCTCATTAAAAAATGAATCGACCTTTGATAAATAACCATTGTGATTGCATACTTATCAACTTTTGAGCCTTGGTTGTGTTCTTACCATCACCTCTAGTCTTTTTGGCCGATGATATGCCTCCATTTGATTGTTTACCCCTTTTGAGGAACAAATGCGATGAGTGATTCTATTAGCCATGTTCTTTACACTGTCGTGATTGAAAAGTTCCAAACCTTACCTGGAACCAGCTGCTATTCGAAAATATCATTCATTCTTCAAAAAACAAGTCTACTTTAAGCTCTTTTCATCTGACTCATAAAAAATCAAAATATTGTCGAGAAATTGGCCTCTCTAGCTCGTTAAAGTGATTGGAAGTGCCATCCCTCATCTAAATTTTAATCTTTTTGGACCTGAGGGATCATTACACAAAAAGATCGAGCGCTTGTCTTGTTTGGCTCATTAAAACTATCGAAAATTCATCCCTTTCATATTATTTTATACTTTTTTCAGAATTAAAGGATTATATTATGAAAAAGGAATATTGGATTTTCCTTTCCGCCTCTTTTTAGACTCTCTAAAATTGAAAAGAACCGAGTTATCTTTGTCATTAAACTCGTTAAAAAAATAGCGACAAACTTGCCCATGTAGACAAGAACGAGTTTCACTGTCACTAGGCTCATTAAAACATAGCGATGGGTTTGTCCGAAGGGAAAATTATAGAACAAACATATGTTATCCTCCTCAAGCTTGACAAAAATAAAGAGGTACTAGTCAACAATGACTGGGGAAAAATTGGGAAGAAAACTTGAAGAAACTTTATTAGTAGTAGGTCGCTCTTAAACATGACACTTTCACTCCATCACCATGATTGAGTCGAGTTGGGTTATTCCGTTCACCGAACATATCGCCATTGGTCCTCTATACCATCCATTTTTGGGGTTAACGCTACCAATCCATTTCAGTGTCGCCAATATGTTCAAGAGAAGTCACTCAGAGAATTCACCAATCCAGCTTATCTCTCATCCGCTGCAATACCTTCACACTTCATTCTTTCATGACCGCCACCCTGAACCTAGTATCATTAGATCATTTTCACCTCCACAAAATCATTGCTCCCTTCCGTGACGTAGATGTGGGATTCATTAAGGCCGTCCTACGACGGGTCACTTCTTGTCGACATAAGCTCATTCTCCAAGAAGTCGACTTAGGAACAACCCTTTCAGTACTTTGAAGCTTGCATGCCTCAATGGCAAGTTTCTCACTTCCGGCGACAGGTTTACATCAATGGCCTTCGACCGAAAGATTTTGCGTGGTGTTCGACATTGACTCATGTATTCACACCACGTGAATTGTACAACAGTACCTTGAGGGTCATTATTATTACCGGTGATTCCTCTTGCGCCTATTAACAACTTACATCATTGGCTAGTAATCAGGCGGTGTCTTTCCATGTTCGACATCAGAACATCTTTTCACATGGATCGAGTTGTACTTCGGGTGAAGATTGAACAAGTTTTGATGACCTCGGATCTAGTTTCATCCATCTAGGCTGTGATATATTCAGGAAAATAAAGACATCAAATGTACATCATAGCTGCATAGATAATCATCCAAGCTAAGGGATGATGGCTCTACCATAATCATCAGTCTGCCATATAGATGGTTATCTGTCCAATGTACATGAAAATGAATTTATAAAGCTAAGCATGGGAATGCCTGCCTCAGCAAGATCATGAAAATATTATGAAGATAATGTATTGTATTGTATTTTATTACAGGTCACCTTCTAGTTCGAAAAACCTCGGATCCTCATGATAAAGCATTCACCTGACATCAAAAGATTTACGACCTCATGCTTTAGGGGGAAACTGTTATAGACATATTTGGGCACTACAAACCCAATCTCATATGTCCATAAACCAAGGGCTTCTAAGCCCCTAAAAGTGTTGTTTCATACCCTAAAGGAGCAAGGTCAGCTGATTACATCATCTCCTAGACGTTCTCCCTAAAAAACTACTCAGAACTGGTCAAAATAGGATCATACAGACTGCTTAGTGCTAAGGGTGTGATGCATCTCACCTGCCACAGGAAAAAATTGTGATTCATACTAAAAATCCCTTCTGTAGGGTGCGATCAGCGAGAGCAGACAAATGGCAGAGATAGTTGGCTAGGTGGAAACCCAGAGAATCTTCTAGAAACTACCCATTTGACACTTGCCTCCCTGAATTCACCCAAGGATGAGTAAGGGATCATGAATCTCCTAGTGGAACCAAGAACTATGAGAGAGAGGACACTAATCAAAATCCCAGAAGCTAACTCACCCACCTGCAAACATCTATATATGGATCCCTCATCCTAGAGATCCAAAGGCTGGAATTTTGTATTTTGTAAGGAAGTGTTGTTGGTTTTCTTGTGCAACATTGTATTGTTGGGTGATCTAAGCTTTTCATGAGGTGAAGAGGGCTTTCATGCTGGGAGGATGGCGCTAGGTCAGACCAATGGGCTATAATCCTCTCTTCTACTACTTCTATCAATAAAGCTATTCGAGTTTTCCTCCATATTCTTGTATATTTTTTAATATTGTATTGATATATGCATTTGTATGTTTAATATACATTTGATCCTATATTGTTTATGGTTATAGATATCTATGCTTTGATGGTATTATGTTGCTTTGACTCTACATGTGTTCTTTGAAGCGAAACAAGTAAGGAAGGAGTGGCGAAGCTCTATCAAAGGAGGGAGGAAACAAGTAAGGAGCCAAGGAAAAAACTGAGGTTGGTACTCTCTAATTCTCTCTCATCTATCTCTTATAAAGGAAAACACAAGTAACTTTAGTTTGTTTGTTTCTAAGATAGCTACCCATCTTAGTGGGACTAGTAGCTCTGAATGGACACTAGTTTTCCCGATAACGGGTGGGTGACAATGTCTGGTTGCATTTGCGAAAGGAATGCATTACCGGAGCCTATCGGAAACTCAGACCACTTCGATATGGTCCTTACACCATTACCAAGGTTGTGAGAGACAATGCATTTGAGGTCATCATTCCCCCATTCCTTAGCCTGCACCCAATGTTCGATATGGATCACCTTCGGCCATACTTTCCACCATTACTAGACACATCCGACATTGCAGAACAATTCACACCCACAGAGTTAAATCCAGATTGCATGGAACAAGCTATAGTTAATCGGATCATGGACAAACAGATCAAGCACACTCGCCAGTAGAATATCCAATTGTATCGAGTTGTCAAAGTAGGCCAACTCCTTCACCAAGGCAAGTGGCTCACCAGGGACCAAGTTCAACAGAAATTTTCTCATCTCATGGAGGAACTCAATGCAATGGGGACCATTTCTTCCTAAGGGGGGAGGAATGATCCAGGTGGATATTGGTGGCCACTTGCCAAATCCACTTGGACCCCCACCATTGTTTCTTTCATCTTTTTAGTTTCTTTAATTGTAGCCCAATTTACTATTTTTAGTAGTTTTTCGGGCCCTAAACTTCTGGAGCCGTTTTGAGGCCCTAAACAACGTTTTTTGAGGAAACTGGGAGCAACATGGGTCCATAGGTTGATGCTAGTCTTCCCAAAGTTGTAGTTCTCGAATAAATCTTTCTAACAAGATACTGTGTGCATCAAATGGAGATCGTATGCCAAAGTTACGACCTCGAGAAGTTGATGTACCAATTTACCGAAACGTGGCCCACAGTTTGGGGTTTCATCTTCTAGGGTTAGGTTTTGGATGTTAAGGGTTTTCCATTGTTTCTCAACAATAAATAGGCCTTCAAGCCTCATTGTAACACATTTCAGAGACATGTAGCCACCACATCTCTTCTCAGAGATAAGCTACCATTACCCTAGCTAGTTTATTTCCAATTCTATTTGTAAGCATATTTTAGTATTTTACATTAATGAAATGAAGTAGTATTTCCACTGCATCTCTCTGTTTATGGTTATCTCTGTAATTTGTTGCGTTCCTATTTAAATCCAGATCAATATTGTAGCCATTACATTTATGCGTTTCAACATACTTGGAAGCTAGCCAATACAGTGGTGGTGTTAAGATAGCCAATGTTGTTGTAGGTGTTAGATGTGTCAAATCATCAACTAGTACATATGTAGCTTGGATAGAAGTAACAAGACCCTTCTTGGTTGTCGTAATACTTTCTTGCAAGCCTCCAAGATTAGTAGCCAAAGTTGGCTGGTATTTGACAACTGAAGGAATATGTCCCAACAAAGAAGACACTTCAAGGTTTTCCTGTCAAATAAAATAACATGAAAACAAATTCTTGTTAGTCTAATGTAAGGGTTGATGTCAAATTCATTAGCTTTAAGGACATAGATAATTCATTATAAATTTTTTAGTTTGTGTTGGTGATATTTAAAAACAACAGTCCCTAAATGACATAATAAGCATGTAGCATTTGTGATAGTTTTTTAAAAATAAGAATATCCAAATGCCTAAGAAAGAGAAAACATTATATTGGACATAATGCCAAACATACTTGTGGAAAATGGAAAATGTTGTGAATGAGGACCTACACATCCTAGTCTTCAACATCTAGAAAATGCTTTGCAACAATCAATCATGTAAGCATAACATGTGCATAAGCACCAAGCACCAAGCACCTCACTCATTTTCCCATATACAAGGGCACATTTGTTCTCACCCTATATAACAAGAAAAACACTAGTATTGAATCCTATCACTATGCATGCAAAGGAACACTAATAATAGACAGTGACATCCAACTTGTTTTTCCCATGCTTTATAACACCACTCTCAATCATTTCATTATATAAATCATTTCCTTCCATAATGCTCTCTGCAACACCAACAAATACAGAGAAACCACCTACTCAAAATGATCATACTATTTACTAACTTTGAACAAAGACCAATTATATCAACAATAAGCATTCGATCCTTCTTTAGAAATTTGATCAATCCAGCTAGAAAAAGCATACCATGAGCCTTGGAAACATTGTTAATGAGTTCCATGATAAGAAGAATTTCCAAGCACCAACTCCACCAAAAAGCCCAATCTTTCCTCCACATTGATATGGTGCAAGAAGTTCAACAACCTGGGTTAGAGTTTCTCCAACACTAAGAAGTTTAGTGTCCAAGCTAAAGTTGCAATGGTCCAAAGCACCATCCGTGAATTGTAAATTAGAATACAAGTATATGACCCCAATAATTCTTGTTTATTGGTGCCTAATAAACATGGAGTTACATTTGAGATCTGAGTTCTACCAATTTGAAATGAAAATTTATGATGCTCACTTGCCTTATAATACATGGAAACTAAATAAACAAAGAAAATAACTTAAATATAATTGAACTTCAATTACAAAATTTGAGAATTTTATATTACTAAATCATTCTACATGTTTTTTTACTGTTCAATTTAAATATTGCATCATATATCTATGTGACCAAACCTTAATTCCATTCAAAATAATTTCGTCCAAAGCACCATCCCAAAGAAAATTGTAAGTTAGATTTGAAGTATATGGCCTCGAAGAGATACATGCGAATGTGAACAAAACTTGTGCTCTAGTTAGATGGTGAATGCCATATGTTTGAACAAAAGGATGAACTTAGATGTTATATACATATAAACACATTTTAAAGACCTATGAAAGCTAACAAGCTCAGTTTTGGTTACTCCACCTGAGTTGTTCAAGTTGTTAGAAATTGTATTCGAAATCATAAAAAAATTTAATTGCATCCCTTGGTCAGCTTGAGTACTTCCTGCGAGATATTGCACGAGTTTATATGAAGGGAATAAGTACTAGTTATCTGACTGCAACTAGAATGGATGTGAGGAGCTTGATACTCTGATCAATTCCACTTATTCACACTTCACGAAGTTATGTTTTGGTTTTGCTATTCCAATGTTGTCAGTGCCCAATTAGCTTTAGACCCATTATTCTAAGAACATTCAATAGATTACGTACATTTAACATATATTTTATGGCTCACATGTTTCATATATAAAAGGGTTAAGTTGTGTATTCAGAACCTGATTTAAAGGAACGATGGGCTGATGACACGCATTTGAAACCCCCGGAAAGTGTCATTATGTGGACGTGGATTGGAATATTTTGGTGGTCAGTTAAAATATCTCTCTCCATGAAGCAAATACAATGTCGTATTGACCAATTCCCAAGGTATTAAAAGGGAAATGGACGATTTCGGAGGAAGTAGATATGCCTTTCTTATGGATTGGTTTATCGCAATAGGGAATGAAGCTCGTA
The DNA here is from genome assembly GCA_000404065.3 of Pinus taeda. NCBI lineage: Eukaryota > Viridiplantae > Streptophyta > Pinopsida > Pinales > Pinaceae > Pinus > Pinus taeda. Next base: position 212,513 of record APFE030324656.1, on the reverse strand, counting down.
TTCTGCCTTAACTTTCTAAAAGATCCTTAGAAAATCAAGGCACAATACGACAGTCCCAGAACTTTGGAGCTATGTTCTCGAAGGTAGAAATCATGCTCATGGTGAATCAGGTTTGTAGGAAATAGGTCAGACCATTGAAGAAGAGAAAATATTTTTTACATTTGACTTGTTCAGTGGCATTGACAGATGTTTTTTACAAATGTTTAATCTGAAACGCAACATAAAGTGTCCAGTAGCAAATTTCTGGTATGTCTAACAAATTTCTGGTATGTCTAACAACAATGAAGGGAATAACTCAGTTTGAGTAGCTGTCTCATGATGGAGTTAATATTTGCAAGCAGTTAATTACAATGGATGCTATTATACAACAATTATAGTGTGTCGTATATTCGTTTGTGAATTGTTGTAACAATGAATGTATGTCTATGACGATTGGGGTGTTCCAGTGTTATGTTCATAATCTGTACGAAAGCTGTATGGTACACACATTTGTTTTGTGGTCCATTTTGTACAAAATGTGAAGCGCTTCCATCAACTTTCTTTCTTTGCATAATGCATAAACAGTATCACTACCATGGACCCTCTAGGTTAAACAGTATCACTACCATGGACCCTCTAGGTTCTGATGATGTATAATGCAAGCATAGCAAATATGGATAACATAATAGCTCGTTGTTGCGTGAAAGACCAAAAAATTGAACATGTAGTCTTCATAGAATGTGTTTCTCCCCGAAGGTTGGCCACATGGCATCACCCAAGCCAAAGGGCTACAAAGGAGCTAAGCCACAAGGCCACAAACTTTGAGCTACGGGGCATAGAGTATGGTTATCATAGGGAAAATTTTAAGGATGGAAGTCTATGTTAAAGTTTAGAAACTTTGGCGAATCTTACTAGTTCCAAATATTTAAATTGTAAAACTTTTGATGATATTTTTGTAAAAATATTTAGGTTTCTAATTATTTTATATTAGTATATAATAAATTTTGGCTATTTTTAGGGTAAACTAATTTTATACTTTAAAATTTGGGCAACTCAATTTTCAATAAAATGGAAATTGGCGAATCTTTTTTTTTGGAAAGAGCATGGAAAATTAGCCTACTTGTGAATATTAGCCCGTAAAGGTTTCCCTGATGCCATGGGAATGAAGGTTAATTATAAGTGCAATGGACGAGAATTAATCAATGATGTATTTCTCGTTGGATCGGAAATATTGTACGAAGGGGTGAAATTGCAATAGTGGACCCCCCACCGTATGCCAAATGAAGTACCCCCTTCACATTCCATTGATCTAGGTTGAACTCACCTTTGTCGTCAGATGTGAAGGGTGGAATAGTGGGACCCCCTAGTGATGTCAGCAAGGAGGGGGTCCACATTTGAATCAAGACTATTCATCCATCGATCCTCCACCACTATCGGTTGATTGGGGTTATGTGGGAGTTGATTGTATCTTATTAAAAAAGTAATATTATATAGTATGTGGTCAAGGGGACACAAGGAAATCACTAAGACTAAGGTTATAAGAAGATAAGGATTAAAAAAATGTTCTACATTTTGGCAAAAAATTGGTAACTAACGTCTATGGAGACTCATCAAACACAAAGGACTTTGGCACAACGTTATTCTTAAAAAATACACTAACCCATTGAATCTTGGAGAGTTTATTCAATCCCTAATTAAATTATATTCCAAAGTTTTGATAATCTAGAAATCCTTGGTACTGTGTTTTCCCCTCATTGGAAATTTCCTTGCATGGGGAGTGATAAATCGAAAAAAAAGGTGAAGTTGTGAATTGAAATTTAATGAGATGTATAAGTTAATTCCAACTTTCCTAGCATATGCTAAATCTATTGAATGGTCAAGAAATGTTTGTACTAACAAACATAGCAAGGCCAACTACTCCAACCCTATGAGAAAGAAGTTGGTTGAGTATTGAGGTCCTTGGAATGGAAGGTATTGATACTAACTACTCATGGGGCTATATATTAGGAAGTTAGTGTAGAGTCCTATTAAACTAAAAATGGAGGATCTTTATTTGGTATGGTCAAAAAATCCTTCGTGAGGGAAATTCACGAGAGGTATTAGATAATGCAATGTATGAATATGAGTGTACATAAGAAACTTCACGGTAGGGGATATTTTTAAAAGTAAAAGCTCCTATGAACTATACTTTTTTTATGTGATTAGCATTAGGTAATAAATCCTTGAATTGGGATGTCTTCCAAAAACCCTTCTTATGGTAAATTCACAAGAAGTCTGGGATAATGCTACGTATGAAGAAGAGGGAACATAAGGGACTTTGTGGTGGGGGGGATTTTGGAATTCTAAAGATCCCATGAAGTCTAAATTTTTTATGTGATTAGAATTAGGTAGCAAATCCTTGAACAAGAAGGTCCTCCAAAGAAGGGCACAACAAGTCCAGGGTGATGCACATCTTATTGGAGAGAGTTGGATACAATAAATCATTTGCATTTACTCAAGAGGTCCAAAAGGCTATTCTTCCACTAGCTTCACGTTACGAATCTTGGCAAGAGGCATCCTAGTCAGACTATAAAAAAGAAATGGTTTGAAGATAAATCTATCAAAACATAGATCTCTTCATCTGCTTGCACTTAGAGTCATTTGGTTAGTAATGAGTTCTAGCATCTTCTAGGAAAATCTTCCTCTATTCCATGGTCAACACTTGTTATAGGCCATTTTATCATATCTAGTCAATTCGCCTTCAACTAGATCAATCAACAAATTTTGACCTTCTTCTCATCATCGTAGCACAAATCCCTAAGCATGACTCAATCTTATCCCTAAGTTTATGCCTGAAAACAGCGTGTTTTAGTCATTTCAAGGACCAATTCCCCTTGGCCTCCCACCGGATAGTGTTGATAGCCGGTTGGTCCACTTTGGACTGCGTTGATCACCTATATGTTGCTCCATTATGCACCAGTGTTGGTTCTAGAAATTCAGGGAAAAGAGAGAGAATCCCGAAGCCTCCTCTTCCATAGTGATTCCAGGATCTGTTATAACCATTTTACCTCAGATAAAAGTCTCGAATCATATCCTATCCTATAATGGACTTTTTATCCCTTATCCTTTGATCTTATCTTCCCATCGAGAGTGGATCTAAAGCCCCAGATTGGTAAATGTATAAGAACTCCAAACTTGCGATCCTTTTCTATATATCTGTAGCCATCCACAAGCTAGGGGTTGGATTTTGGAGAGCGATTCTACCCTTATTCTAATGATGTGAGAGATATCTTACCATGCATTAGGGTGATTAGAGGTTCACTTTGTGGCAAGGAAAGGACAAGTCAACTTGGAGGAGCTCATTTACAGGATCAAAAACTATTTTTGGTTATGACTCACTCCATTTCCATTAATGAAAAGAGTTCTTTGTTTTCCTATATATGATGTTATAGTTTCATATATTTCAACACCAGGTTCATCTATTAAATAAAGTGACTAGATTATGCTGCATAGATTATGTGGATCATTCGCTTATGTTATCTCACAGTGTCGGTTCTAATAATAGCAATCGGGACTAGGATTGGAGCATTCAATCCAAGGAAGGTGTAAATCATATGACAGGTTCTAGGTAGGCTTCATCCCATTATCTATTTACTTTAAGCCAAACATTAGTGCCTTTGACTTTCGGTTGCTCCAGGTTAGTCCACCAGGCCCAGGGAAGATACTTTTTTGTGCAATCATAAATTTCACATAACAAGTTGGTGACCATACTGGTGAGCCCTAGTATTACACCAAGAGTGTTGCAACTCCCAAATGGTCCTCAACTCTATTTATCAACTTGGGGTTCTTAAAAACTTCGAGGGGATAGTGATGTATACACAATAGATTGAATTCTACTCATGCCACCCTCAACTAGGTTACTTGATCATCAGGGTTCCAAGACCACTCTTCTATTGAATTAGGGGGAATTAACTACTCAAAGTGTAATTTAAGAGCTAGCCCTAGTGTAGAAAAGTTAAATACTTCTCAAATCCAACTTGTAAAAGCTACCCACTTGTACATGATACTAAATTAATTCACGAAAAAGAACATGAGATTTATGCTACATGTAGATAGGAAACTACACTAATTGCAATCAATCATCTAGCTATCAAAGTCACTTGAAAACAAAATATTATTCTGCCAATTCAAAACTCAAGAATTCATGCATCATTTATTTAATTCACACTTGCAAATTAAGTAATGTTCTAATTGCCAAATCGGTGATGAAGAAACTAATGTTATTTTCTCTTGCAGTGAAGGAAAACAAATGGAGAGAATATCTTAGGTAGTACCTCTGATCATGGAGTCCAAGCCGTGGGGTCAACCTACTCCTAAACTAAGCTACACTAGGATTATATGTAAAAACAAGGGCAAAACAGGATGTTACAGGCATGCTAGAAGAAGCTACTACAAGATTCTTGTATTGTTATAGGAAGTCCAGAAATGATACAAGAAGTTTTCTGAGAAGGTTTGGAGGGTAAGGACAATGGGATAAAGTGATGGAAATATGGATGAAGGCTATGGGGGATGGATGGAAGGTGACCAAAACCCCTAGCCAAGCTCAACAATTCAAGGAGGTCAGCTTTGGGCTAAGGGGTTGCTCATAGTGACCGAAAAAACAGAGATCAAGACAATGTTTGGGAGTCATCAAAAGAGAGTGGAGAAGCCTTGGATGGATATGGTCAAAAGTTCCCTTTCCTGCAGGTCCAATGGTCCTACAACATCACATGCACCTCTTCTTCTTTTCATTCAAAAAATATTATAACCAATGGTCGAAAAGATGGGTTGAGTTTTAAAACTATCTAACTAATGCTAAAAACCCTGATCTATGCAATGGATTCACTTCTAAGATACAAAATCATATGTGAAACAAAATAAATAATGTCAATATTTTTCCAAGAAATCATAAAAAAAAAAATCATCATATAATGTTTTTGGGATGTCAGTGTGGATTCCTCTAATCAAGCTCCCATGAGAGGGATGAGATAGAGGCACACTGATAGGCTTGTTGAGGAATTATATTCTACTAAAATGCAGCAACTAATAAACATTCTAAGCTAAAGCCGAATATGAATACACAAGAGCGATCTAAGCTACTCGGGTTGGGACCAAACCCAAGAGTCTCAGCCCTCTGAACTAACTCAGTGATGGATCAATAAGAAACTTCTCATTATCATTGTAGAAATATCAAATACATCACATAATCAGTCAAAAAGAGTAGTCACAAGTGCTTGAGCTTAATAACTTGTTAGTTACAACCAAAATTTGAATCCTAATGATTTCCTTGGCATGTTTATTTATACAAAAGGGAAGCTACCAACAACTCCCTAGAAAATGGATGTGTTTGTCTCGTAAAACTTGAGAAAGGTAGATCTAGATCTTTCTTGAACCACATTGGCTTGGCGGCCACTGACCTCGTTCTATTTGGCTTCCAATGACTTCAGTTTGATCTGAGATGAAGTGGTGATCTTGGGTGATTGAAGGATATAATGAGCTAGACAACCTCCTATAATCGCTCCCAAATTGAAATTATCTCAAAATTGTCCCAATTCTTGTAGTTAAACCATGCTAGGCGAGATGACATAGAAACACATATTTTATCTTCATCACTAAGCATAATATAACAAAAAATAAAAAAAATGTGAGAAAGAGATAATTCTAAATCTAGAGGATGGTATTATCACCCTTGTGATATACATATTGATAAGCCTCATCATCACCCCCCACTGAAGTTGTTTCTCATCCTCTTAGCAACGCAGTCATCTGTGTCCATGCCATAGCAGTATAGGACATCCCCCATAAGGAGATAATGAGGGGCTTGGTGGTGAATTCACCTTTGATCATGATGATTGAGATGAGGGTTAAACTTCTAAGTTTGAAGAAAGAGAATGATATTTCCATACGAGGGGTTATGACATAGATATTATGAACATGTCTTTCTCTGGAAAAGAATCATTAATGGGAGACCCTTGGGATTCTATGGGGAGATCTGCAATGAATTCTACAAGGATAATGACTTTCTTTCCTTTAGGGGAAGAAAATTGTAAGTCCAACTCTTGGAAAATAACTACCCATGGGGCATACTTATGGTTCATCAAATGATGAGTGAGAAAGTATCTCATGGGGTTAATGATTTCTATTATGGTGGTGGTCTTCAAGATAATGTAGTGTAAAAGCTTCGATATATAGTGTATAAGGGCTAGGACTATTTTTTCTGCTAGCTCATACTTTAAAGTAGGCCTCGAGAGGTTTTTTCTTATGTAATAGATGACGTGTTCTCTAATATTTGTTCCTTCTTGGACTAATACCCCCATAATGGTTACTTATGATGTTGATAAATAGAGTGTATAGTCCTTTGTATGATTAGTGGGGCTAATGAGCAGTGCCTGTGATAATGTATCTGTCAATGCCTCAAATAATTTTTGGGCTTCTTCATCCTAGTGGAAGGAAATTTCTGAAGAAGAAGGTGTAAGAAACCATGTGCACAAGTGATGTAATCAGGGACAAAGCAACGTAATAAGATGGCCTTACCTTCTAGGCTTTGTAATTTCTTTGAAATTCTTGGAGGTTGGATTTATCGGATGGCCTATACCTTTAGAGGGTTGAATCTAATGCCTTACTAGAAAACAATGAATCCCATTAGTCATCCTATGTTGACGTAGAAGACACACTTGACAGGGTTGAAGCATAGGTTATTTCTGACACCTTTGAAAATCTAGGAAGAGATCTTCCAAATGGTCTAAGTGAAATTTGTATCGCACTATAAATTCATCCAAATAGGCTATTATTAGATGATCCAAGTCATGGAATATGTAGTTCATGGCTCGCTGAAAGGTGCCACCAACGTTTTTAAGGCCAAACGACATTACATGGTAGGAAAATGCACCTAACGGGGTTGTAAAGGACGTTTTGTACCCATCGGTATGTCATATTTGAATTTGGTTATAGCCTAAGACGCCATCCAAGAAGGATAAGGCTTTGTGTCTGGTGCATGCATCAATTACTTGATTGATGAAGGGTGTAGGATAACTATCTTTGGGACATGCCTTTTTTAAATATCTGAATTTGGTACAAACTTGAATGGTTCCCTGTTTCTTCATGATAGGTACAGGATTAGAAACCTAAGATGTGTAAGTGATAGGGTAGATGAAACCATCATTATCAATCTTTTCAATTTCTTATTTAATTGCTTCTTCCTTAGAGGGGTGGAGATAATGCTACTTTTTCCTAACAACATAAGCATTAGACCATGTGTCAATGTGGTGCTCCATGATTGTATGAGTAATGTCTAACATTTCTGAGCAAGATCATGCAAAGATGTCCCTATATTCTTGGAAGAGGGCTTTATATGAGACAACTTTGTCTAGGGAGCATTTTTATCCCAATGATATTTCTTTGACTATGTCGGGCTTGGTGAAAATATCTATATTTATTGTAGGAAGCCTTTTGTTTCTATTATGAAAATATTCTGGCTTGGTGCATCAATAGGTGATAATGCTTTCTTGGGTAAAAAGAAAGAGCAAGGAATGCATGGCATCCCAGGGACACACTAGTTCAATCATGGCCTTGAGAATATCTTCATCTGAGTGAAAAATGTTGTCTAATGGTAATAAATGTTGTGGGAGGTCATGAGGATGGGATTGGGACCTAAGGGTGAAAGGTGACAGATAAGAGAAGGACGTGGTGGTTGTTGCCATATAACCCAACAATGTTGACAATGTACAAATTGTATGGGGCTTCACAGTCAAGGGTGGTAATACCTTTGTTATTGGTGAAGCAGTCTTCACACCAAGTAATGATGAGTAGGAAACGTGAATTAGGGTTCCTATGGTTGAGCAAATGAATTTTATGTGGTGTTATGTGCCATTAGCACTAGGTGGTGGGATAATTTCCATGATGGTGGCATGATGATGAGTGGGAGAAGGTTCTTGAGATAATGTTGGCATACTAGGAGCAAACACATCTTTGTTTTTGGGAGGCAGGTGTTCAGGGATTATGATAAATGGGTGGTGTCTTATTTTTGTGTAGTGGACCCCCCCATAGCAGGTTTTTGGGGCTTGTAGACCGAATTATGGTCAAAAGTAATGTAAGACCCTACGAAATGCGGGTGCAGAGCATGAGAGTCTAGGGTTGTCCACCCTAAAATGTTGTAATTTAATATAGAATGTGTCGGCCTACCCATGGTCTGCGGACCATCGGAATGTATAAATAGAGCGAGGCTCTAAGTGTAGAAGTTAGTTTTTGGTTAGTGTTGATCTTAAGTGATATGGGTTTTTGAAAGTGATATTCGTTCTGAGTCTATAAGTGCAAGCCTTGGGTTGTAGTAGTAAGGAGAGGCTCTGCAGCTGTGTGTGCAGAGGCCTGGTAAAGTCTGCAGTTGTGTGCGCGGACCCCTGTAGCTGAGTGCACATGGTGGAGTTGGAATTATAATGGAATAGAAGTTTAATAAAAGCTAAGTTGATTCTGAAATATTGTGCACCTATTAGTAGATATGTATGTTTATGCTTCTGGTATATGTTTATGCATCTTCTTACCATTTATGATTGTGCGCACTTGTTATGAATGTTGGATTATTGACAAGAATATTGGGTCCACAATATTAAGTTAAGATCTATAATAATAACGTAGTAAGGATAAAGGATCTAGACCATGCCTCTTCATGCTCTTTACAGAGCCATGCGAAGGTAAGACAGTTGTGCGGAGTAGTGCGAGTGCACAGGATTGATTCGCGAACTTCCTTGACTTCATCAAGACATCCCTAGGGTGCAGAAACCTAGTTCCAGCACCCTTCCATACTACCTTGGGTGAGACCTCAGTCCGCGCACAACAGACTGTTGCCAAAAGGGTCGGTAGTTTCGAGATTTGTTTGGCTAAATCACTTCTAAACCTAGGTTAGGTCCCAACAAGCCAACGTATGGTTCCATTGCTAGGACTAGGATCTGCCTAAGGGATGTCTGATGTTGGAACACTGGAACCCTATGAAGAAGGAAATTGAAGAGTGGTTGGATCAGAAGCTTCATGAGTTTGTGACACAGGAAGATAGAACTCCGTAGATATTCGAGAAAATGTGGTTGGATCACTACATATATATGGAAATCCACGAGATCTTCTTTCATCCTTCTCTTTGGAACTATACAAGTGGATCACGAGGCTAGTTGACAGCCAGGGAAGGTACAATCTTGATCAACTGATAGTGTGGACTCCGAAGTTAGTGCACAGGCTAGAGGCATCAAAAGATAAGATCATGTTGGCCATGGACCATTGGCTCTACTAGATAATAGGGGGATTTATCACTGAGTTCGCGATAGGCACAACCGTGAGCTATAGTGAAGCAAAAGGACATTTTCTTAAGGGACCATGAGGTAGGTACATTAAATCCCTTAATACCTGGATTAATATGTTGTTATGTAAAAAGTAGGTTATGAAAATATATTAATGTTTGGAACGACATGGAGCGGAAAGACGTACAAAGGTATCAAAGGGTTAGGAAATAGTCCTTTAATTTCACCTCCGCGAGCGAGTGAGGAAGGGCGCACACGGGTTTCTCTGAGAAGTGTGGTCAGTTTGATAAGGTAGCGCATTCCACAATTATCACCTCCACTTATCCCTTCACCCACTTTACCTACTTCACCTCCACCTTCACCCACCCCACCTCCACCACCCCCATAGTTCAACATGGTGAGTGCGATCAAGCTACCAGTATTCGAAAGAGTAGGGAATGAGGATCTAGACCAGTTCTGGTTCTTGGTAAGAGCAGTGTGGGAAGCACAAGAGGTCACAAATGACAACATTAAGAAGGCCACATTGGTAAGTGTGTTACAGGATCACACATTGACATGGTATATCAAGCACTCGAATGATCACCCAAATGTAGGAATAGCGGAGATCCAGAATGTTTTGAACAGAAAATTTAGCCGACCGAAATTAGAGACATAGTCAATCATTAGATTTAAAGATATCGTGATGCTTCGAAGCAAGACCCCCTGGGATTTGGATCAGAGGCTGAAGAGTATGATCCCTGAGGCTCATATGACGCTAATGGATGCACAACACCGTGCATGGTTTGTGGCGTCTTTGACACCACACCTGAGGATAGTGCTGCCATAGCAAAAGCATTTGACCCAGGCAACAGCATTGGAAATGGAAATGAGGTTGCATGAAACACCGATATAGGATTTGGGATTGGGAGTCCAATAGATCCATGCACTGGGATTGGGAGTCCAATAGATCCATGCACAACTATAGAACCTGTGCTTGGAGATGCAGAGTTTGACACAGGATAGGGCACCCCAGCCTGAGGCACGCGAAGAAGTGTGGTGCATAAAATGTAAAGGCGAGGGCCACGATAAGGATCACTATCCAATATTCACGAACTACTTGGCAGGAGGGGGACCAATGCCCTTGAGACCAAAGGCACAGGTAGGGCCAAGTATAGCACCCCCGCTCTGGTGCGTGATTTGTCAGGTGGGAGGAAAGCACAAGATGGACAACTGTCATTTGTTGTAGAAGTATACATAGAGTCCCCAACAGCTGTTTTGCAACTTTTGTAGATCAGTGGGCCACGACGAGCATACTTGTCACAGCTATGAGTTGATGATGAAGCAGACCCTAGCATATAGACTACAGATAGAAACACAAGGCCTCGACCCAGCGGCGGGGATGGCGCATGCTGGATTTCAAGGCCGAGGTTGATGAAGTGGAGGAATGGGGCTAGGAAGGGGTGACGCACAATTAATCTGTTACAATTGTGGAGGACCGGAGCACTATGCTCACTATTGTACCAACCTAATGAGAATATCTTGTTCGTACTATTCTCAGTTTGATCACAAGATGATAGATTTTCCTACGTTGATCACACAGATGTGCGAGAAAGGGGTACTACAACCTACTATGACTCAGAATATCCAAATTATGAGGTCTAAACCATGCGAAGAATACCCCAACGTGAACATGCTACTCAGAAGCGATGTGAACATAGGGGAAGATGAGGGGAAGCAGCCCAAGGAAGATACATGGGTTCGCAAGGCTCCTACAAAGGAACTTGAGTTTGACTTGGAACACACAAGGGATACATTTATGGAAGCTAAGAAGAGCTTTGTGGAGGCTTCTACTTTAGGTAGTAAGGATCAACCAAAGCCAGGAACAGATCCTTCTATTCTTACTACCTTTTTAGAGACATTCATGAAGCTGTTGCATGATAAGAGGGCAGTGAAAGGCCTACAAGTACTGATAACTAGGTGCACAAGGTCAAGTGAACCGCACGTAGTCGGGAAACTAGGAAAACATACATTGTGTACCAGGAGGGAGATGAGATTAATGACACAGATTGGTGAATATGAAATGGATCAGGTAATTCTGGACCTAGGTTCGGATGTGAATGTGTTACCAAAGTAGACATGGGAACGCATGGGCAGGCCCGCATTACAGTGGTCCCCTATTCAATTATGGATGGTGAACCAACAAAAGATCTTTCCCATGGGAAGGTTGCAAGGGGTAACAGTGGATATCAAAGGCACAATCACACAGATGGACTTTGAGGTAATAGAGATTGTTGATGACAATAACCCTTACCCCGCATTGCTAGGAATAGACTAGGCCACTGATATGAATGGAGTCATCAACCTGAAGAAGCGAAAGATGATAATTGAGAAAAAGTCTCTGTGCATAGTAGTTCTGTTAGATCGAGCCGAAGGAGTGCACTACATTGAACCTGTGTGCGATGATGATAGCGATGATGAGCTAAATTGCATTTACCAAATAATGGCGCAAGACCAAGATTAGGTGAACCCGACAACAAATGGGAGAATCTCATGGGAGCACAACATTTCCTGTAATTCAGACTCAAATGAAGAAATAGAACATTGGCAGAACCAGTTGCACGAAGTAACAAAGATGAATCGCAACATGATGATTAGATCACTGCGGTGCATGACAGTTGAAGCAAGGGAACTGCCAACCTATGATGGGGCAACAAGAGTGGATGAATTCTTAGATAAATTTGAAAGTACAACATCAGAACAGTAGTGGTACGGTGCGTTGGAATGGGCATTGGGCACGACACCTGCACGATGGTGGAATACAACTCATGGGACTATGGGGAACTAGCACAAATTTAGAAGATGGATGCACTTATGGTTTGGAAGTCCCTAGTGATGAACACGAGCTGAGCGGCCAAGACGAGGCAATCTGCGCGCCCACCTGTGTTGAGGACATGTGCTGTGCAAGGATGTCCCAGACTAGGCACCACAAATCAGGACCTGGTACGAAAACAGGGAAGGCGACACACTCCACAAATATTCCGTGACGAAGCAGTCAAAAAGCTATGCGGAGTCATGAATAGAGTTCACCAGATGGGACAAATTGATTGGGACTTGCATGTACCAGCATTCCGATGGGCCTATGGGGCCATGTGTAGGAACATAAGCATGGAAAGGGTTCCAAAGATGACAAGCAGAGTCAAGGCCATAGTTTTGGGAAAGAATCCTCACACAATCACTCTTATAATTGTGACAGTGTGCAGGGACCAGAGCGAAGAGATTATGCAGCCATGTGAGGACAAACATATGCAGATTCAGGAAGCCATTCAGTGATGGAATATTGAACTTCGCGAACTCAAAGAAGAGTGGGTACAACTGAAGTAGGAAAGCATATTAATGGATGAGGATATTAGAAAGCTAGAAACCAAAGTCTCACAAGAATTATGAATTGACAAAAGGATGGGGTCACATATGGGCAACCCCACCACCGCATTAGAAGATTATCACTGAGAGCTTTTGGCTATACTACCATTGCTACGACCGCACCATATCAGAAAAAGTCACCAAGAAAGCGCACTGCATAAGGAAGAACGCGAGGCGTTGAAGGGCGTGAGGGTAACTAAGGGAGTCCCACAGACCAAATTGAAAGGTGACTTAAAGCCTTGCACCAGTAGTGTGACCACCTAACTATCTGTAGAAATCATAGTCTCAGTGCTCCAAGCAATTGAAAGAGAGTGTGGAACTATAAATGAGTTTGTATGGGAGCTCCGCGACACGGAAGTTGCGCATAGGATCAATATGATGCATAGGTTGCGTTCGCACCCAAGGGACTACGCTGCCACCCAGAGATGCTGGAAATTGATTGTTGGCGTCACTGTTCATGACAATATGGCCAATTTAAGACAACGAGGAGTGGATGGTGGGCAATTAAGACACAAAGTCAGAACTGGATTTGGGACTATCTGCCACCAATCTCACATTAATGAGCTGAATCTGGGGGGGAACAGTCGAATTTGAATTCAAAAGGGCCTATAAATCATAGGTGGCCCTCCACCAAACAACCCTTGGCATTTTGTGAATTAAGTTGTTGTGTGATCAAGCGAGCGTGAACCCGATGAATTTAGAGGTTGTAAGAGCAATTCTATGGTTTGAAGCATTGCCAAAGGATACACAGTATTCCCTAATCAGAATAACGTCAACAACTAAGGGAGCCATGCAGAGTTCTACACCACTGGTAGTGGATGCACCAGAAATCCTGAAATCACCCAGGACACTGAGGCCCAAAAAGGACCCACAGGCAGCAAGACCAGTCCATATGTCTATGCAAAATTTGCGGTTCGGTAAAATATCGATGGAAGAAAAGGGAAAAATGGTTAGTATTGAGAGAAATGACGAGGAGGAGGATCCCCAGACCATTGTAGAAGAGTTGGAACCAAATGAAGTGTCAAGTTATGGTATGTTCTATGCTTATAATAGTTTACTTCTTTTTCTTATTACATTCCACAGATTAGCAATCACATGTATATAAAGTAAAGTATAGATAGAACATTAAACAATCAATAGAAAACAAGCCAAGACAAGAGACACAAGATGTGGCAGCTAGCCAGGGAAAAACCCCATAGTGTGTGGGGAAACCCTTTGATCAAATCTTCTTTTATCTTCAATAATTCAGTAGACAGAAATAGTACAATAAATCTGATTTATATCAGTAGTAGCAAACCCTAGATCAGCAGCATCAACATTAGTTTCATTTGATATCTCACAAACCGACCATCAGATCAGCATGATTCCACCACCAAAAGTTGTAGCCTTCAGAGGAGGTTCACATGACCCTACAGAGCAGTTTAGATGAGGATATCTTCTGGTCCACACATGTCAAACTTCACTTCTGCAGTTGCAACTTCAATTTCAACAACTTCCTTCAAAATAGGGAAGCCAATATCTCGCAAATCGTCCGTCGGATCGACTTGATTCCACCACCACAAGTTGCAACCTTTAGAGGAGGTTCAGATGAAACTATAGTGAAAATCAAAAGAGGAGGTTTGATGATCCATGTTGGTGAAAGTTTGGATCTGCAGTTGCAGCTTTAGTTTCAGCAGCTTCCGGCTTCGCATGTGTGAGAGAGAGACCCTTTTCTGCGTAGTAGAGAGGAGACTCTTTTCTATGCAGTAGAGGGAGAGAGATATGATGAGATGGGTGAGTGCAAATGGGGAAAGGTCATCCTATATTTATACACAATTGTTGATGTTTGAATAGATACGACTATTGGGCTTCTCAGTCTACATGAGTTGTAGGTCAGCTTGATAATAATTCCATAATCAAAATAAATTCATATCTCCATGAATACTTATCAGAGTTGGATGATATTTAGATCAATCCTACACCTCTCGATGAGAGGAATCTAATGAACATATTATTAGCCATTAATATGATGACCCACATGAAGTTTGGCCCTAGTTGCCAATTTTAATGCTCCCTCTTAACTAGGGAGAACTTCATCTGCAATCTGTCTATCAGTCGCTATTATTCATCAATCAAATGCACTGCTTTGCACAGCCTGACCCTTGCCCTACTCTGCTTTATTCTACCTATTCTACTTTGTCTTGTTCTTCCCTGTACTAATTTGTACAACTCTGCTCTTTTATGCTCTTCTCTACTTTGTTTTGTTCTGCTCTGCTTTTGTCTGAATTATGAAGAAGAAGAAATGACCAAGGATGTATCATACTGACTCAAGGTCAGTCTCAGATTATGTACCATTGGTCCCAGACCGGTCTCAACCAACCTGAAGTGAGAGTCATAGTGAGTACAACTCCTACCACTAGTCCTAGACCAGTAACATCCTCCACTTATTCAAAATCAGTCTCAGAGTGCGTACCACTGGTCCCAGACCAGTAACAACCAACCCGAAGTCAGTGTCATAGAATGTACCAATCCTACCACTGGTCCCAACCCAGTATCATTGATCCCAGACCAATGGAGGTCATCCTAGTGTAGGGAGTATGGTAGATACAATGATGCATCCATCGGTACTACTATGGTCCCTATTTTCATTTCCCTGCTCATTGATTAGATGAGAGGTAGTTCCCATGAGTCCCAGACTGCATGGGTAGGATGTCTTGATAGGAGAACTTAATCAATCCCGTCGTCACAGGAGAACACATCAATCCTGCTACAATTTCCATGGAGAACACATCAATCCAGGCCTCACAGGGGAACACATCAGTCCTGCTACAATCGCCATGGAAAACACATCAATCCTTGCCTCACAAGAGAACACATCAATCCTTCTACAATCGCCATGGAGAACACATCAATCTAGGCCTCACAGGGGAAGACATCAATCCTGCTACAATGTCACCACGGGGTGTACATGTATACCACTAGGGGATAGTGAATCATCCTATGGTCATATGCTGCTCCAAGAAGTACCCCACACCCCCCTGGAGCTCACAGAGCTCAATGCATCATACAGGACCCTCATTGGAGGGTCTTTGAACAACTCCAAGTTGTTTTTGGAAAGTCAAGAATTTTACTTTCCCAAGGGGCTTTGTTAGAATGTCGGTCACCTCTTCATCTGTATTAATATGTTGGAGCCTTATAGCTCCCCGCTGCACCATATCTCGAATATAGTGGTACCTGAGATTGATATGCTTGGAGTGATCATGAAATACAGGATTCTCTGACAAACGAATCCCACTCTAGTTGTCACAAAGGATCATGATGGTATCCAATGTAAATCCAAACAACTCACTGAAGAGATTTCGCAACCAGACTACCTCATAGGAGGCCATGCTAGCAGCAATATACTATACTTCGGTGGTGCTCAAGGCCACTGAATTCTTCTTCCTGCTCATCCAAGATATTAAAGTAGATCCCAAGGAGAAACAACACCCATAAGTGCTCTTACGGTCCTCCACATTGCCTGCCCAATTAGCATCTGTGTATCCAAATAGTATCACATCTTCGACAGTGTATCTTAACCCATAAGTGATTATGCCACAAAGATATCTCAACAGATTATTTGCACCAATCCAATGTATGTGGTGGGGTTCAACCATATGTTGACTCAACGTGTTGACTGTGAAGCATATATCTGGATGGGAGTTCACTAAGAACATTAATGCTTCGACTAGTTGTTGATACTCGGTTGCATTTCATAAAACAGGTCCAGCAGCACTACTGCTTAACTTCTTGAAGCCAAGCTCCATTGGGGTAGTTACAGGCTTGCATTCCACCACACCAAATCTTTCCAATACCTTCCCCACATATTTTCCTTGAGATAGGAGAGTTTCCCCTGGCTTCTGCCACACTTCAAGTGCTTGGAAATAATGCATCAATCCTAGGTCCTTCATTTCAAATTTAGAAGCCAACTCCCTCTTACATTTGAGAATGAGAGGGTCTGCACCTATTAGAAAGAGATCATCCACATACAACACTAGTATTAGAGGTTTGTCATCTTCAACCTAAAAGTAAAGGTTAGGATCAACTTCATTCCTAGTGAATCCTAGCTTCATCAAGTAGCTATTGATCCTCTCATACCATGCTCGGGGTGCTTGCTTTAGCCCACAAAGAGCCTTATTCAACCTGCATACATGAGATTTTCAATCATAAATCTCAAATCCTTTGGGTTGCTCCATGTAGACCTCTTCTTTGATCGAACCATGCAAGAATACGGTCATGACATCCATCTGATGTAGGTTCTATCCTTGTGAAGTGGTAAGGGCTATGATCAGGCAGATGGCCATATATCTGGCAACAGGTGCAAATATCTCATCATAGTCTAGACCTTCCTTATGGGAGAAACCATAGGCAACAAAATGACCCTTATACTTTTCTGTACTTCCATCTACTACATGCTTTATCTTGTAAAGCCATTTGGAAGTAACAACTATCTTGTCCCAGGGTCTAGGAACTACTTCCCAGACATCATTCTTCATAATAGACTCATATTCTTTGGTCATATCATCCTTCCATACTTGATGCTTGATGGCATATGAGAATGATGAAGGCTCATTTTGTATGATCGTGCTCATGATGGTCAGGTATCCCTAATACCTATTAGGTTTCTTACTTTCACAAAAGGTTCCTTGTGGTGCAGCATGTCCTTCAACATCATTAAGTAGCCACCTAAGCCATGAAGGCCTCTTCGTAAAATAGGAAGGCTCATGTGGAGGAGGATCAATAAGATCCATGGGTTCTTCTACATCAAGCATTGATTCATCATCCTTTTCTTTCGATTACCTGATGTTGGCTTCTTGAGAGCTCCTCAAAGTCAGAAGATTGTCCACCTTGCTGAGAGCCATATCTTCGTCAAAGGTGACATCATGACTAATCACGACTTCCCTTTGATCGGCTACATAGATTCTATAGCCTTTAGTATTTTCACCATAGCCCACGAAAATTCCTTTCTTTCCAGATGCACCCAATTTATTTATTTTCTCGTTCAGCACATGAAAATATACATGGCTTCCAAAAATTCTAAAATGAGAAACATCAGGTTTCTTACTGGTGAACATTTCTTTAGGAGTCTTGGAACACAATGCTTGATGAGGGCATCGATTTTTTACATATGCGGCAGTGTTTGCAGCTTCAACCCATAGAAACTTTGGAAGTCTTTGATCATGTAGCATGACTAGGACAACTTCCATAATTGTGCAATTCTTCCTTTCCACCACACCATTCTGTTCAGGAGTATATGGTGTAGTAGTCTCCCTCTTGATGCTAGCCTCTTTACAAAAATCATGGAACTCATTAGATTCATACTCAATCCCATTATCAGTTCTTAAGATCTTGATCTTCTTTTTGGTTTGATTCTTGATCAGGGCTTTGAAGTGGTGAAACCAAGAGAACACTTCATCCTTCTTTTTCAATATGTATATCCAGGTATTTTGAGAATAGTCATCTGTAAAAGTAAGATAATATGAATATCCTCCTAAGGAATTCACAGGCATCATACCAGATATGTCTGAGTGAACTAGTTGTAATATATTGGAGGTCTTCTTTTGACTTGAGGGGAATGGTCCCTTTTTAGCTTTCCTTCGGCACATCCTGGACATACACCTTCTTTCTCTACTTGGAATTCAAGCATCCCCGTTACCATTTGTCTTACATCGGGTAGATCTTTGTAATGAAGGTGAGCAAACCTTCGATGCTAAAGTTCGGACTGAAGAGTTGTGTCACAAGACATGACACCTAGTGGACATCCACCAACCTGATATAAAGAATCAACTCAAAACCCAAGAGTGAAAGCATCTTTAACATTATTTTTCTATACACGTACCTTTCCATCGCTGAAGGTTACCTTGTAGCCTTTGTCTTCCATTGTTGAGATGGATACCAGGTTCTTTTTGAGATTAGGTACATATAATACATCTTGTAAGTGGATCATATTACCTTGATTCAATTTGAGAGAAACATTGCCTATACCTTTCATGGAGTATTTCATGTCATCTCGAAGGACAATTTCCAGGATAGTTTCTTTCTCTACCAGATTATGGAGTACTTCTTTGTAACCAGTGAAGTGTCTTGAGGCATCACTATCAATGAGCCAAATTCCCATTAAGTCCGAAAGAGTAGAGGTAGATAGGGTAGCTGGTAGATAATATTCAGTCTACTTATTGTCAACAGTGTTAGATTCATACCTATAATTTCTAGCCTTCTTGAATGGTTGTCCTCTTCCTTGATTTCCAACACTCCCTTTACCTCTGCTATTAGATTTACCATTCCTTGGATTGTCGTGGGAGGGATTTTGATCATCATCTCAGTGAGAGTCCTTTCCATCAGGGCATTCTTTTTCATAATGACTTGATTTATTGCAAATGTAACATCGTCCTTTTCTTCCACCCTTAGGTCCAACCTTTATTTTTTATTTAGACTAGGAATTATTTCTTTTCTTAGCATGAGAAGAAAATGCAGCAGGAGGACATTTGGGCAAGGGCACTTCTTGCTCTTCTACCCTTGTTTCTTCTTGAATGCATCTAGCTATTAATTCCTTGAAACCAGGAATTACATTATTGTTCAGAAGAGTAGTCCTGAACATGTATCATTCAGATGGTAATCCTCCAAGAATTGTGAGTGTCATTTCCCTGTCAGTAATAGTTTCCCCAATAGATAGGAGATTGTTCTTGATCTCGGTAATTCTTAAGAAGTATTCTTGCATACTCTCATCTTTACCCTTCTTCATTTCGCTCAACTTATTTATAAGAAACAAAACATGAATTGCATCATTTACTTTAAATAAACTCATCAGTCTATCGTAGATTTCCTTGGAGGTTCCTAGTTCAGAGATGTAGGCCACCAAGTGCTTGTTGATAGAGTCCCAAATGATCTTCTTTGTTTTGACTTCTCCATTTTTCCATTTGTTCCAGGTAGCAATAGATGCATTTGATGGAGGCTTAACAATATTGCCTCTTACATGGTCCAACACTCCTTGATCTTCTAGGTTTAGATAGATAGACATCTTCCATCCATGATAGTCAGCTTTCTCATGAAGCTTGTCTTCAGCACGAAATAGTGTTGAGGACCCCATAGTTCTTTTAGGATAGCCTTGCCAATCTTCTCTTTGATGATTTCTCTTGCTCTTGCTCGAGCTTTGTCTTCACCTCAACTCTGATTCCATGTCAAGTTATGGTATGTTCTATGCTTATAATAGTTTACTTATTTTTTTAATTATATTCCACAAATTACCAATCACATGAACATAAAGTAAAGTGAAAATAGAACATTAAGTGATCGATAGAAAACAAGCCAATACAAGAGACACAAGACATGGCGGCTAGCTAGGGACAAACCCCACAATGTGTGGGGAAACCCTTTGATCAAATCTTATTTTATCTTCAATAATTCAAAAGAGAGAAATAGTACAATAAATTTGATTTATATCAATAGTAGCAAACCCTAGATCAACAGCATCAACATTAGTGGCTTCATCATCAAAACTAGGGCAGTTGATATATCATAAACCAACCGTTGGATTAGCTTGATTCCACCACTAAAAGTTGCAGCCTTCAGAGGAGGTTTAGATGAACCTAAAATGAAGTTCATATGAGGAGATCTTCTAGTCCACATAGGTCAAACTTCACTTCTGTAGTTGTAACTTTAGTTTCAACAGCTTCCTTCAAACTAGGGCAGTCGATATCTAGCAAACCTTCCATTAGATCGACTTGATTCCACCACCAAAAGTTGAAGCCTTCAGAGGAGGTTTAGATGAACCTACAACACAGATCAGAAGAGGAGGTTCAGATGAACCTATAACATAGATCAAAAGAGAAGGTTTGATGGTTTACGCTGGTCAAAATTTGGATTTGTAGTCGTAGCTTCAGTTTCAGCAGCTTCCGGCTTCACATGTGTGAGAGAGAGAGCCTTTTCTGCACAGTAGAGAATAAACTCTTTTCTGTGCTGTAGAGAGAGAGAGAGATGTGATGAGATGAGTGAGTGAAAAATGACGAAAAGTCCTCCTATATTTATACACAACTATTGATGTTTGAATAGATGCAACTATTGGGCTTCTGAGCCTACATGAGTTGTAGGTCAGCTTGATAATAATTCCATAATCAAAATAAATTCATATCTCCATGAATACTTATCAGAATCAGATGATATTTAGATCAATCCTACACCTCTCGATGAGAGGAATATAATGAACATATTATCAACTATGAATAATATGAGCCACATGAAGTTTTTCCCTACTTTCCAATTTTAACAGGAAGAGATGGAAGAAGACTTCTAGCCATTATGCACCACAACAAAGCTGCCCAAGTATGTACCTTCGTGGAAAGGGAGGGTAAAGGTACCTAAAGATTTAGATGCCATTAAAAGAACACTCAAAACCCCATTCCTCCCTGAGGAAGTTTTGTTTTAAGGTTCAGATGTGGGCTGTGTACCCACTATGAAGTTTGAAGACTGGGACCTCGTGGATAGCGAGAAGTTTGCTCATTTGGAAACTAGCCAGCTGATGGAACAAAGCATAGAGGGGGAAATTACAAAGCTGTAGCCGTGGACATGGCTGCATGGGTGGAGGAGGCTAGGCTACTCCACCTCCTATCGATTCCACACTTTCATCGGGCCCCAATCACGATATTTGTCATTAGGCAACTGCTTTGCCTCATGCACGATGGGTACTTGTGGATGGAGGAGCCCATTCCCGTTATGGCAAAGCTCATTCATAGGATTTCTAGGATTCCCTGTATGGGAAGGGACTCCGGGGAAATAGTTGACACAAGTGGAGACTTGGCGATTGTGTAGGCCATGAAAAAGAAATATAAGTTGGAGAAAAGATAGAGGGGTTACGTTATTACTAGTATTGAGAACAAAGGGCTCCGTGTCGCTACCCAGGTTTTGGTAGGAAAGGTGATGAGAAAATGCCATGGAAATGAGGTACCAGCAACAATCATCGCACTAGCCGAGAAACACGCAGAAAGAGTACGGTTCAACTGGGCGTAGTTCCTCTGTGGCAAGTTCCAGACGAACTGCAAGGAGGCCCAAGAGCAGGGTAAGACCTTCCAGTATGCGTGGTTTCTCTTATCCATCCTATTGGTTATAGGAGAATCGCCTGAGGATAGTCAATTTCCTCCCGTTGACTAGGACTGGCTAGAGGCAGCAAAATATGAATCGCTATGGGTGATGAAGGATGCCATGCAAATTTGAGAAGCCAAGATCTTCTAGGTACTGATGGAGGCGAGCGTATGACTGTGGATCAACAAACGACCACACCTATCCACCTCGGTATACGATATTTTGAATAGCTTTGCATACTTTAAAGTAGATATGCACAATGTGTATATCAGGGCATGGAAGGATCCAAAGTAGAGTGGACCACACTCCCCTGCATCGCAATAGGGGACACTATTTTCACGATGCTTGACACATGGCCACCAGAATGGTGCGCACTAGATTTTGGTAGTGCACGATGAGATGGAGATTCAAATATAGAAGGTTGCTAGCAAGTTTCTAGCACAATAGAAGTAGAACAAACAACTAGCTAAAGAAGTACGGTCATCTCGGGAGGCAGCAAAGGTAGCTGTAGAAAAGATAGTAGTAGGAGGGGCCACAATGACACAAGAAGAAAGAGGCCCAAACTTGACCATAGGGCCTAGGACAAATTATACGATGGAAGGCGTAGACCCAAGCACCACCTCTACACAATTAAAATGACCGTGAGGGACAGAACGAACAAGGCTACAGAAGAAGAACAAGGCTTCCAAGTTGGATGGGGAGCCTATTACATTGACTGAGGGTGACCTAGATGACATCGGTGACACAATTCACGAAGTCACTGGGGAGGTGCTCTAGGAACCAATGATGGAGTAGCAGAATGTTTTGGGGCCACTCAGGGCATAACTCCAGGTGTAGCCCCCATAGCAGGGAATGGTAGCCGCCTATGGGGCTATAGGTACTTTAGTAACCGAGAAATTGCTGCAGGCCAAAATGGCAAATACCATCACATTGCCAGAAGGAGCACTAACAGTGGACAACATGGAGGATAGAGCCGCTGTAGGCTAGCTCAAGGGAATTGGCTTAACTTGGCTACCCTTCCATGAGAGATATTATACCAGCTACAGGATGGAATGATGATAGAGCTCCACACTAGGGAAGGACGCGCAGTATAGATGCTCAGTGAAAAACGAATCTACATCGAGTAGTTGAGCCTCCAATGCGATGAAGCGGTAGCAGAGACTCAGCAGTTGGAGCACATCATCAAGGAAGCATGTCGCCACGTCCTTGAGTTAGAGATTACAGTAGACTTACTAGTAGGTATACAGAGCCACAAATTGTCCAGTGAATTCCGCAAGGCAAAGGAGGAAGCAACAAGGATCCAATTGGACCTCAATTTGCAAATCGTGGACCTGAGGCTGAAGGTGTAACCCTCTACATTGCTAGAGGATAGAGAGCAGTGACACCATGCCATTCAATCAAGGTTGGAAGCAATAGATCACGCCATACAGGATTGCACAGGCTTGTTAGATCAGTCACTCATCACCCTCACTTCACTGCAGGAAGACCCAACGTTATAGCGGTTAGAGACAAAAGCGCGGGAGTTGCAGCGGGCCTATGAAAATGTCTAGGGGACTGTGCAGACGGTCGCCCTTACTCATTCACTAGCCAAGATGAGGGAGGCCCAAGCTCTAAAGGCGCAGGTGGATGTTTCGTGTTAGAAAGAAGCAGTGATTAAAGAAAGCATCCAGCCTTGGCCTAAGGAAGTATTAATGGTCACCATCAAGTTTGAGGGAAAGCTAGCACAGATGCAGGGCATATATGCAGTTAGGCAAGGAATTGCACCTAACAATGAAGAATCAGAGATACACACACAATAGGTACAACGGATAGTGCAAGAATGTGTTATAGACAAAAGCGAAGCAGAGAGGTTGTTGGGTGAACTTCGTGTGAAGACCACCGCACCATTCGATTGACTCGGGATGAGTCACGATGATTGTGTTGGGGGCCTGTTGGGCAGCAGATCCCCCCATGGAGGGTTTTTGGGGCTTTTAGCCTAAATTTTGGTCAAAAGTAATGTAAGACCCCACAAAATGTGGGCGCGGAGTGCGGGCGTCTAAGGTTGTCTACCCTAAAATATTGTAATTTAATATATAATGTGTCAGCCTCCTCATGGTTCGTGGACCATGGGAATGTATAAATAGAGCAAGGCTCTAAGTGTAGAAGTCAGTTTTTGGTTAGTGTTGATCTTAAGTGATATGGGTTTTTGAAAGAGATATTCATTCTGAATTTGTAAGTTTGAGCCTTGGGTTGTAGTAGTAAGGAGAGGGTTTGTAGCTGTGTGCGCAGAGGCCTGGTAAAGTTTGCAGCTATGTGCAGGGACCCCTACAGCTGAGTGCACAAGGTAGAGGCGGAATTGTAACGGAACAGAAGTTTAATAAAAACTAAGTTGATTATGAAATATTGTGCATCTATTCATAGATCTGTATGTTTATGCTTCTAGTATATGTTTATGCATCTCCTTACTGTTTATGATTGCGTGCACTTGTTATGAATGTTGGATGATTGATAAGAATATTGGGCTGAAAAAAATAAGTTAAGATCTATAATAATAACGCAGTAAGGATAAAGGATCTAGACCATGCCTCTTCGCGCTCTTTACAAAGCCATGCGAAGGTCAGACAGCTACGCAGAGTAGTGCAAGCATGCAGGATCGGTTCACGAACTTCACTAACTTCATCAAGAAATCCCTAGGTTGTGGAAACCTGGTTCCAGCACCCTCCCATACTACCTTGGGTGAGACCTCAGTCCGCACACCACAGACTGTTGCCAAAATGGCTGGTAGTTTCGAGATTTGTTTGGCTAAATCACTTCTGAACCTGGGTCAGGCCCCAACAAGCCAACACTTATGCTAAGTCGTCCAACTATTTGTAACATAGGAAATGTCTTTAAACTATGAAATTTTCTAGTACAAATGTTGAACATGTGTACTACACATATCGTAGGTTTTATGCAAATGTAATTAATAGTGTGTGAACAAGTAATTTTTTGTGGTTCATGACGACAATGGGAGGCTGGTGTCATGAGTTGGGGAATTTAAGGATGTGGGCCACCTTTTGATCTCAGTATCGATCATGGGAGGAGGATTTGTGATCCCGATGTTAGTTTTACATAAGGTTTCTCATGTTGCTTGAAATCATGGGAGATATTTATAGTTCCGTGTATGATTCTACAAAGGGTAACACACCATCGAGGGTGGTAGATGTCCTTTCCTCATAGTCTATGAGTTGATATATAGTAATGACTTTCCAATAATGGGGGAACATCATGATATGAAATACTAAAGATGCGACTGTGGTCATCACATACATGTAGCTATGACCTTACATGAAATTGTAATCGAGCTGGGAATCAATGACCTCAATATCTATGAGAAGTGTTTTCTTGGGAATCTCTACTGGAACATACTTAAAAAGTCTTGTAGGTGCCGAGGAGTTCCCGTCATATGCCTTGAATGTAATGGGTGATGTAGTGAGCTCGAGGGATCCTAGTTTCTATCAAAATGATTTGGGCATGATATAGGAAGATGCTTCTATCAAGCTATAAAAAGCATCTCTTTCACCTCTAATTACCTCACATTAATATGTCAATTTGGGAACGTTTTTTTATTTCAAAGAGTGTCTCAGTTTGAATTCCATAATGTCAATGAACAAGTGCATAGCACAGAGGCTCTATAATTAAACAACAACAGTATTTTGTAAAGGCTAGCAGTATTATATCAACACTTAAAAGAACAGTGATATGATGCAGAGTTAATACAATAGTTTTGGCTTTAGAAACCTTAATAAATTAAACATAACAAAGTGTGTGATGTAAACGCATCAAATTACCAAATAACATCGATGAGAAAACCACACATAAACCAAATGTAATAGTATAGGAGCAAGTGTCCTCCAAGGCTGGGCCCTTAGCCTCCAGGGGTACACTGCTTGAAGTTATTCCAGACTCAGAGATTAAATAGCAACCAAGTTTGTATTAATGCATAAAGCAGAATTACAATAGATCAGTTCTTAACGAGACTCGATGATAAAAGTTTTAATCTTAAAGGAAATTACATAGAACATAAAAAATTCTCCCTCTCTCGAGCTAACAGTGCTGCCCCTTTTATAATGGTGAAGGTGGAGATATCTAGGTGCAAAAATAGTTAAAGTAGTCATCCCTCAGGATTAAGGATCCTGAGGGATTCGCCGAACCATTAGTCCTCAGTCATCTCTTTTCTTTCCTGTGCCGAGCCGATATCTCCACTTCCTTTCCAGGGCTGATTCACTTTGATTTGTTTTGTCTTGTTTGCATACGATTCCCCGTCAAAGGGACAGTGGTTAACCCGTCCTTGTCCTTTCCTTTGAAACAACAGTTTCTCATTTTTCTTTCTTTTTGCATAAGGAAATGACAATTGTCAGTGTTTTCGTCTTGCATATTAATCTCATAGGTTTTATTACAATTCCTTATCATTTTCCTAGTTCATGATGCAAAAGGTTTGTAAGTTCTAATGAAAAGATGCTGAAATAATTACCAAAAGCATACCTTCTTTAGTACTCCACACACCCCCCTGCTTACCCTTTTTCATGCCCTCATGAAACATTGTAGTTGACATGTAAGGCAATGAGAGAGTAGGCTGGAGATGGAATCTCATGTGAAGGCCTACGACCATGATGCATAACTAGGTGTTCAAAGAAATGGCCTGTCTGACCCTCAGGCATCTCATATAGGGCTTGGTATCCAGGTGCAGGGTGCCAAATAATTGGACTCCATAACCTATATCCTAACCAAGATGGCCCTGCCCTCAAAATGACTTCGCCATAGAGGTGAAAGCAGTTGGCGACTAATTTAAAATTTTCATACTTAAATGGTTCCCTGAGCTAGATATTCAGATTAGAGATCTGATATCGAAATTTAACCGCATCAATGGCAATGTCTTTGATAGAGAAAAAGTATTCTATTCCCTGTCGAAGGATTGCCTCATGAATGGGTCCTAATGCTTCAATTACACCTGGAGTCTTCATGAGGTTTCTATGTTCTCTCCACAACTATACTAGATTCCTAGGCTCAGATCTTACACACAAATCTAATCCATTTTCTTGTCTTTGGAAAGCATTATAGCCTTTAAGCCATTTAATTTGATTAACCCCAAATGAAATAAATGCTTGTAATTGGATATCCCCAACAAAAGGGCCAGGGTTCAGCTCAGTCTCCTGGTCTAATACAAGGTTATGTAAATAAAAATCACACAGTAGTCTCTGAACTTTTACCCCGTAGTGCTTACAACAGTTTATAAAATCATTGGTGGTGTTAATTTGTATGGGAGCACCTGCTTTAACAGCCTTTATTTTCAATTGCAAATATCGTTCCATTAAAAAAATGGCATAATTCTTAGTATGGGCTCTACATGTTAGGACGTCATTGTATAAAGAAAATAAGGTATCCATCTGATTGATAACTATATCTAACCTACGAGTTACCTTCGCTACCTTTTATTCTTCCCTTTGCCACCCTTCAAAGGCCTACCTTTCAGATATATTGATGTTCCTAAGCTGCTGCTGTAGCTCTTCATACTTTTCTCAAGGGATCGTTTGCTCTGTAAGCTTTTCTGCTGCTTGCTGAGCTTGTGTCAAATCCTCTCATATGGTTACCGTTCTCGGATCTCTTTCCCATGCGACAGTGGAGACTCGGAGTTTTACCTGAATTTTCCTATTGCGTTGTTTTGCGTTCATGGCCCTTGTCACTCCCAAGGGTGGTGTCTTTGTCTGGATTTCCTTATCGCAGGTCAACATATCATCCATTTCTATCTTAATGTGGGTATCAGTCCAATGTTGTTCCTTTTTAATTTGAATAGCAGTCTGCTTCTCAACATTATGTGGAATAGAAGCCTGCTTTTCGACAGGGTTTTGAACAGCAGGATGGACTCTGGTCCTCTGATCCTTTGTCTTCAGGGGTTTTGTTGGAGTGGTTGCATTTTTCCCTCCCAAAGTCCTTTTTACCCTTTTCCTTTCTTTTAAAATCATGATCTGTTGTCGGAGCTGAACTATTACATTTAGTAGTCTCTGCTATTCTTTCTGTAATTTCTTAATTTCCTCAATTTCCTTAGAAGGAACAACAAAATGTTCACTGCAGCCTGGACTATGACTAATTCCCTAATTTTCTCTCTGGGGTGCTTCTTTGTTGCTCTGCTCTGGTTGCTCCGGGGCGAGAACCCTAACTGATTATGTTATTTCTTGGGTGACTTCCTTTTCTGCCCCCCTTTCCTCCAGAATTTCTTCTAGTGTTGTCTGGCTAGGAACGGATTGTTCCTGTTCTGCATCTCTTGTCATATTTTCATCATGAACAGGTAGATTCTCTTCTTCTACCTCCTCTGCATGTAATTCTTTAGGTGTATTTCCCTCCTGAGGTTCCTCTTCGGCATGGAGATATAATGGACTAGAAGGTTGGCCATATTCACTCATATTGGACAAAACTTTGGCCAATTCATCTTCTCTCAATGGATCCTGCAATGGGCTACCTTCCTATTGTTCCGTTTCCTCCTCCTGCTCTGATTTCTTGGTTTCTTCTTCCATTTCTCTTTCCTCTTTTTCCTGCATTACTTTCTCGTTGTCTTCCCCTTCTAATTGTGGGGGTTTCTCATCTTCTATCTCTACCGGTTGGATGGTGTTTCCTTTGGGCTTCTCCAGCCTCCCTCGTAGCCATGCTAGTCAGAAAGATTTCCTTCATTTTTCTGGACGCTCAGGTGTACTGGTGGCATGTTTACATTTTGGGGATGGTGTGGTCAATCCTCCATCTATCATGGCAATTAGCTCTTCCCAACTGCTCTACTGCTGGGTAAGGCTATGGTTGACTATTAACCGAATCAACCCATGATGACTAACAACTTACTCTACATGCTATGCCTTTTTTATGCTCCGTACAATGTCATGAAGTAATGAATTCAAAAATGCAGCTAAATTTACAGAGCATTTTTGCTTTAATATAGCTAAGAGTTTAAGATATCGTAGTCTTACCACATCTTTTCTACCTTCACAGGTGATGTAGCTTTCAATGGTCTTTGCCAATTCCTCCCACATCTCTCCTAATGCTGCTAGCAGAACCCCCTTTCCTCTAATTATTAGGCTCTGGACTTCCTCCTGGAAGGTTTCTATGATCTTCTGCAATCTCTCCTTCTTTAACATCCATACAGGTCCAGCAGATGGAAGTCCCGAGACTTCTACGATTATGTCATCAGTGATTTCTATGTGTCTCCCCCTCACTGTGGAGTTATCCTCTTGCAAGTTCTGCAAGAATTCAATTGCTACAGTCTCGTTCGATTCCTGTAAGCGATTGAGATAAGTTATCCACCCTGCTCTTGCCAGGATTTCCCAGGCAGCATCAGAGACTGTTAACACCTGCGATTCTCTCCGAATCGATCTTCCTCCCATGTTTATAGTTTCGCTATAAAATCTTAAAGATTTGACAATGGAACGACAGCTGTTCACGTTGTTGAAACACAGAGACACTGATAGATGCAAGACTCGCTCAAAATCTAATGTTGCAGAGTATACAATGGAAATGGATTATGAATAGTAAATCATGCAAAAAAAATAAAAAATAGTATACCGTTGAGCCGTGCTATTCCCAAGTACGCAACTTCCCGAATAGTGATCTGACACGTAATCCAGGGAATGATGAGGTTAACCTCCCCCTCGCAATGTGATAGGCTATCTCGACCGTCAAATAAAGGAGCAGCGTGTCGTTCTGAAGCAGAGTCATAAAGGAACAACGTATGGCAATATGCCATGCTTACAAAAGTAGCAAATTACCAAAATCGAGGCATAGAGGTGGATCGCTTAATACGTAAGAAACTGTGGTGTTATGATGCGAGGCTGGGGGGATAGGACATCTGCCGTGGATATGGAGTCTCATGCGGTCATTGTCAATTGTTCTGTCATGATTGGTGATAATAGATGTACATGCATTGTATGGTTCGGGAAATAATATATGATTGATTACTAAGGGATAAGAAACAGAAGGGTGTTAATAACTACCTATTGGTGTAAATAATGTGACTTCAATACCATTAAGATTGCTCTGCTCCCGAAAGGTGTCCATAACCTTGGTAGAGTTGTTTATTTCACCCATGGAACCATGATCCTTTGTGTATGCTTAGGATATGTTGTGTGATGTCAAAATGTAGGCCATTATGCTGGCTTGGTCACCAGGTAGCCATAATGCCATTCACGAGGAAGGAGCAAAAGGTGGGCAAGCCGGCTCGTGATGAGACCTCCTGTGCCAAGGGTTCTTTATTTGATATACCTTTTGGACCATATCCCTGGTGTGGTGGCCATAGTGGGAATGCCACTTCACTTTTGTCCTCATGATCATGGTAGGCTGGCTCTTGATGAGACCCCCTATCCTGCATTTGACAACTTATAAGTCATTAAGACATCATTGTTTGCTCTTTTCTTCTTTATTTTTCATAAAGCACTTTCCCTATTTATACATAAAGGGTGGTTCGACACTCCTTAAGAGTAGGAATGGTGGAAGAAGTCTTAACATCTCAATAGGAAGATATAAACCCTTTGCTCTTATTCCTGAATAATAATCAAAGAGGATTAAAAGGGACCAACATGATAAAGATAACCAATCAGAGCAGAGTTAGTAGAACAATGACAAAAAAGATAATGAGTAAGCGTGTCCTTCCTTCTGTCCTCCTACCAATTCAGAGCAATTTCTTATAAAAATAGCGATTTATGATTCACTGATTTTAGTATGTTGTGATTTTGTATCCATTGCATAAGTGCATAGTTGTATTCTAAAAGACTTGAAAGAACAAGAACAGTAAGCATCCTTAATTTAGAACAGCAAGGGGAACAATCTGTTTCAAAAAGGGAGAGCAAAAGAATGCAAGTGTTGTTCTTTTTGGAAAAAGGAACAACAAAAGATCAAAAATGTTATTCCTTTGGAAAAGGAACAGTAGAAAACACAAATGACGTTCCTTTGGAAAAGGAACAACAAAATTTGAAAACGTTGTTCCTTTGGAAAAGGAACAACAAAAATCGAAAATGCTGTTCTTTTGGAAAAGGAATAGCGAAACACCGAAATGCCATTCCTTTGGAAAAGGAACAACAGAAATTGAAAATGTTGTTCCTTTGGAAAATGAACAGTAGAACACAAAAATGTCGTTCCTTTGGAAAAGGAACAGCAAAAATCGAAAGTGTTGTTCCTTTGGAAAAGGAACAAAAAAACACACAAATGTCATTCCTTTGGAAAAAGGAACAGGAAAAACTGAAAATGTTGTTCCTTTGGAAAAAGAACAGCAAAACACAGAAATGTTGTTCCTTTGGAAAAGGAACAACAAAAATCGAAAATGTTGTTCCTTTGGAAAAGGAACAACAAAACACACAAATGTCGTTCCTTTGGAAAAGGAACAACAAAAACTGAAAATGTTGTTCCTTTGGAAAAGGAACATCAAAAATCGAAAATGTTGTTCCTTTGGAAAAGGAACAACAAAAATCGAAAATGTTGTTCCTTTGGAAAAGGAACAGCAGAAAGCAAAAATAAGGAAAAAGAACAAAATTAAAGCAAAATGACGGCTGATCGAAAGGGTGTTGCTATTTTGAAAAAGGAATAGCAGGAAGAAAATGCTGCCCTTTTGAGAAAATGAACAGCTAAAATAACAACATTGTTGCTGCTTCGAAAAGTAACGACAAAGCGTTGATTCAAAAATATGTACAAAAATGATTCAACAAAAGAAAATAAATTATGTACAAACTATGAAAAGAAATAAATTTCTTAATGAATCATAGGTGAGGAAGACTTCTCTCCCTCCCCAAAAATTTCCATATCAGTCTTGGCGCAGCTGTTGGCAGAAGGACTCCCGAGTGAGTGGTTTGTGATAAAGACAAACTCGGTGGCCATTTGCCTTGAAGGCATATCCAAAGCCATCAATAGTGATTAGAGTAAGGGTACCATTGTCATGTACTTTCTGGATTTCATATGGTCCCAACCAATGAGTCTGGAGTTTCCCAGGGAAGTCCTGAAACTTGGAATCGTACAAAAGTGCCCAGTCTCCTTCGTGGAAGACTTTATTTTTAATGAGAGCATCATGCCATTTAGCTCACTGCTGTTGGATCAGTGCAGTGTTTTGAAGTGCAGAGAGCTTTATTTCGTCCAGCTCATTGATTTGCTGTAATCGATTAATCTGTGCCTCGGTTAGATCTAAGCCAACTTCCTGTGTTGTTCGCAATGTTTGGATTTTGAATTCTATGGGGAAAATGGGTTGTTTTCCAAACACTAATTGATAAGGTGAGTAACCAGTGGTACTTCTCCATGTTGTTCTATAAGCCCACAGTGCTTCGGGTAGTCTGGCAGCCCAATCACGTCTATGTGATGCAATGGTTTTCGTTAGGATTGCTTCTATTATTTTATTGTTGCTTTCTACCTGCCCATTTTCCTGTGGGTGGTATGGAGTAATGATTTTATGGTGGACATGATAGTTGTTGAGTGTTGCAGCTATTTTGTTCCCAACAAACTATGGTCCACCGTTTGTAATTATCTCTCTTGGAAGGCCATAACGTACAAATAGATGGAACAAGAACTTTATGACAGAATCCTCTGTAGCTCTTGGCAATGCCTCTACTTCAACCCACTTGGTGACATATTCTGTTGCCACCAAAATATATGTTTTTTGGTTTGATGATGGGTTAATTGGTCCAATGAAATCAAGATCCCATCGCTCGAATGGTTCGATGACTAGGTGTGGTTTCAGAGGCATCTCATCACATTTACCAGGGCATCTTGCTCTCTAGCAACTGTCACAGGCTTGGACGAATTTCTTTGTATCTTTGAAGATCGTGGGCCAATAATACCCTGTTTGTAGCACTTTATGTCTAGTTCTGCGATCGGTGAAATGTCCACCACATGGTCCATCATGGCAGGCTTTTAAAATGTCAAAGATTTCATCTTCTCAAATGCATCTCCTGATATGCATGTTTGCCCCTGTGTGGAACAAATAGCCCCCAATCCAAGAAAATCGAGCACTCCGTTAAACAATCTGTTTCCGCTCATTAGGGGTTAGATGATTTGGTAGTTTACCTACTGCTAGGTAATTGGCAACATCAGCATACCAGGGTGTTTGAACAGCCACAAAAAATAGATGCTCGTCTGGAAATTGATCTTCAACGGCTGCTGCATTGATTGGCTTTGACATTCTTGAGAGAAAATCGGCTACAGGATTTTCTTTTCCAGGTCGATCCTTGATTGTAATATCAAATTCCTCCAATAAAATCAGTCATCTAGTTATTCTGCCATTTGTGATAGGCTTGTTTGCAAAATATTTTATGGCAGAATGATCTGTGTACAAGATAACAGGATATCCAGTAATGTAATGTCTGAACTTATTGACAGCATGTATTACAGCTAGAAATTCTTTTCAGTAACAGTGTAGTTTAATTCAACAGGGGATAAATTTTTGCTGATGTAATAAATTGCATATGGTTTTTTATCCTCTTCCTGCCCAATGACTACTCCAATGGTTGTATCTGAGGCATCAGATGATATCTGAAATGGAAAATCCCAATTTGGTCCTCGAAGGACTGGGGCTGTGGACACGAGCTTCTTTAGATTCTTGAAAGCATGTTCACATTTTTATGTTCAAAGAAAATCAACGTTACCAGTTAGTGCATACAAAGGTGCAACAATATGCGAATAATGTTCTATAAGCCTCCTATAATAACCAGAAAATCCAAGAAAACTGCGTACCTCTGCTTGAGTGGTAGGAGTGGGAATAAGCAAAAGTATTTGGATTTTGGCTGGGTCTACTTGAATGCCAGCGGCTGAAATATAGTGTCCTAGGATAAGTCCTTCAGTCATCATCATATAAAAATTTTCATGGCTTAAACAAAGCTTGGTAGCAATGCAGCGTTGTAGGACTTTTTCTAGTGTATCCAATGTTGGATTGAAATTATCTCCGTATGGTGTAAAGTCATCCATGTATACTTCAAGTCCCTCATTTATTAAGTCTGCAAAAATGCTGAGGATAGCCCTTTGGAAAGTGGCAGGAGCATTGCATAAGCTAAAAGGTAGAACTCGGTAGGCAAATGTTCCCCAAGGACAAGTAAAATTAGTTTTGTCTTGGTCTTCAGGGGCAATCTGAATCTGATTGTATCCACTGAAGCCATCCAGGAAAGAAAAGAATTTCTTTCCTGCCAAAGTGTCTAATACTTGGTCGATGAATGGGAGAGGGAAGTGGTATTTTTGTGTTGCTTTATTTAGCTCTCTGTAGTCCACACAGATTCTCCATTTCCCATTCTTTTTTGGTACCACCACAAGCGGAGAGACCCATTTACTATCATAGATAGGATAAATGAAATTGACATCTAAATTTTTTTGAAGTTCATCTTTTACCACATCTTTTAAATGAGGATTTAGTCTCCTCTGAGGCTGTCAAACAGGTCTCACATCTTTTTCTACATAAATGTGGTGTGTACATAACTGGGGGTCAATTCCTTTTATATCAGGGTAGTCCCATGAAAATGCTTCTTTATATTTCCTTAACACATGGATGAGCTTCATTTATTGTTCGGATGTGAGGTTGGCATTAATGTGTAAGGTTTTTCCCTGTTCAATTTCCACAATTTTACTATTTTCAATAGAGGTAACAGGTATTGTATGATCATGTGTATCTTTAAGAGGATCTTCTTCTAATTCACTATCAAATGTTGCTTTTATCATGTGACATTGTGTGCGGGATGTGAGTTCAGTTTGACTAATGAAATTATTAATGGCATCGTCTTCTGTTTGGTCTTTGAAATCAAGTGCCTCTTGTATAGTTAATGGAGATCTAATGTTATCAGTAAGGTATGATACAGGGTGCCTATTAGTTTTGACTATTGTGACACTTGGCTGCACTGGAGGATATAGAACTAAGTTCTTGATATCTGCTCCTCTGGTTATGATCATATCTCCTTGCTGACAGCCAATATAGGCATCGACATTAGCAAGCCAAGGTCTACCTAAAATAAATGGATGTCCATCAAGTCGGGTTTTGGGATTTATTATCAGAAAATCGGTTGGATATTCTTAGGAGTCAACAAAGACCATGAAATCATGTAGTGTGCCCTCTGGCCTAACCACAGATCAGTTAGCCAATTCTAGCAAGGTAGAGGTGGGTTCTACAGATGTAATGCCTAGATTTTGGCAAGTAGTGGTTGTTAAGATATTGATTGCAGCTCCTAGATCAACTAAGGCATTGGAAAGGGTCTGACCATAAATTTGCACAGTTACTATTGGATTTCCTGGGTCTTCGTATTTAATGGGTGTTTCTTTTCCTGATAATAAGTCAGATAGAGTGCCAACTACTTGGACTCTTGGATTATTTGTTATATTCCTCCTTGGTTTATTTACACACAATTCTTTGATAGTTTTTGCATATATCGAGATGTCTTGAATGGCTTGGAGGAATGGAATTTTTATGTACAAATTTTGTAATTCTCCCAGAATGTCAAAATCAGGAGATTCTATAGGTCGAGGTATGATTAATCATTCTGGGAACGGGGGAGAGGATGTGGTTGCTTCATTATGAGCTTGTTGTTTATTCACATCCTCTTCTTGTGACAGATGTTCTCTGGGTAACTAATTTTCAACCTGAACTATCTTATCTCCATCGGTTTGAATAATACATCCAGATCTTAACTGAAGATCATTACACTCCCTTAGATCGGCTCCTATTTCTGGTGTTTCTATGATTTGGACAGATTGGACCGGTTTGTTATTTGGATTGGGGTTGGGTTGGGCTGGGAGTTGTGGTCTCAGATTAGACTAAGGATTTTGTTGTAAGGCTGGCAGTGTAGGTTGAGGGAGCGAAATGGTTCCTACGGGCTGATGCATCGGTCTCTGCCAGTTTGTCTGCTAGGCTAAACTTTGTGAAGTAGGGGGAGTCCATTGTGGTGGGTATGCGTTACTTTGCCAATATGGTGGGGTATAAGGAAGATTCAGCCAACCAGATGGGCTTGCTTGATTCAGTCACGGGGTTGAGGAAGGAAACAAATGTGGTGACCAGTTTGGAAACAGGGATTGGAATTGAATTTGCCACATATTATATTGTTGATAATTATACTGTGGAGACTGAAACGAAGAAGTTGGGTGTGGAAACGTACCATATTGTCGCGGCTACCACTGAAGGCACTGGTTGAGAAAATACACCGATTTTGGCTCTTCTTCTGCTTCCTTATATACTGCTTTTAATTCGGGAAGTGACGGACAACTTTCTGTAAGGTGATCTTTTGTGTAGATGGCGCATGTTTGGACTGCATCTAGTGGACACTCCTTATGGCTATGCTTTTTCCTGCATCAGGGACAGAAGATTGCCAAATTTTGTTCTGCCTCCATTTGCTTCTGTTTGGTCTGCATAATATCAAGTTGTGTAGTTAGTGTACCCAGTATATCAATTTTGAAATTTTCCAATAAATTTCCAATTTCTACACGTGTTACTCCTTCTGTCGAAATTTTATTATCTCTTACAAACCGATCATGTTTTGTCGATTTTAATCTTGTGCTTCCTCTCGAGCTCCTGATACGTAAATCAATAATGTTAGCAAAATTTTCTTGATAAATATCTCATTTTCCCATAATGTTTAATGTTTCAATCCATTGTTCCTTCATGCCCCTTATTAATGTTGTTTTTAACACATTATCAGGTAAAGGCAGTGATGCATAAGGAGATCTTTGAAGATTATACTGAAAACGTTCCACATACTCCTCTAATGTTTCGTTTGGTCTAGCTATCATCTAGAATATTTCGTCCTTCAGTTATTTAGACCTGCAATAGTCCTAATATTTTTTTAGAAAAGATTCTTTCATTTGATCCCAGTTATTTATAACCCCGCCACCTAATCCCATAAACCATCTTAAAGCAGCCCCTTTTAATGTAGAGGGAAATAATTTCAATTTCTGGGGGTCGGTGGTGCAATCATATCCCCTACACAACACATCGAATTCAAATAGAAATGTGTTTGGGTCTTCTGATGTAAGACCGTGGAATGTAGGGATATGTTGAAGAGGGATTGCTTTCATAGGTGCATTTGCTACATAATCCACTATGGGGTATTGTAATGTAGAGGTTTGGGTGTTTGGCTGGTTTTGAGCCATGGTCGAATATATGCCAATAACCTTCTGGGGTATCTAGGAGGGTATTCCTAGGTTGAGGGGGAATGGCTTTAACAGGAATGGTTTTAATAGCACTTCCTCTATTTGGGATAATGAGAGTGCCTAATGTCTGAGGAGATTGAGTTTCTTCGAAAATGATTTTTGCAGCACTTCCCTTGTTTGGGCTGTTCAATGGCTGATTTGTCCCAAGAGGAGATCTCGGTTCCTCAGTTTCCCCTGTCTCTCCTCCTCCTTCATAAAGATTACTGAAATTTCCTTTCTGCAATAGTTCTGGAGTAGAATTTTTTATTTATTGAAAATCCTGCTCTTCAGTTTGGCTATGCACCTCAGCAAAGGCTATAGATGGTGATCCTATGGCCTGAAGGGGACTAGTAGGCTATCTAGAAATAACTTTTCTGGGTCTTACTGAGGGCTGAGATTCTGCTTTCTTGAAGATTTCATCTATGAAGGTTGATCGGCCAAGGGTC
Source organism: Pinus taeda (assembly GCA_000404065.3). Lineage (NCBI taxonomy): Eukaryota > Viridiplantae > Streptophyta > Pinopsida > Pinales > Pinaceae > Pinus > Pinus taeda. The sequence continues at coordinate 175,162 of APFE030324656.1, read as the reverse complement.
ACCGGCCCCTTAACCTTTTTTGGCTTGGGTAGAGGTTTGGAATTCTTTTCTGGCTTTTTCTGCTTAGTCATGCACACAAATCAACTACTAAATTCTACGCAAACAAAACAACAACAAATCTGTAGGAAAGCAGGTAGAGGAGTAGGGCAGTTACATGCCCCATACATAGGTTCTTACCTTCCATTTTTAAAACCCAATTCTTCCCTAGTAGGTTCATACACTACTCTGAAAAAAAAAAAAACAAATGACTACACTCTTTCCCCGGCAATGGCGCCAAAATGTCAAGCTATAAAAAGGGTCTCTTTCACCTCTAATTACCTCACATTAATATGTCAATCCGAGAACGTTTTGTTATTTCAAAGAGTGTCTCAGTCTGAGGCTATCATTTGCCAGAGTAATGCTAGTAGAACAGTGTTCAAAAATTCAAGAGTAAACAGATGCTTGTTTACAGCTAACTACTTCAAAAGATTAAACCACACATTCAGAAAACTAAGCAATTTATCAGTCAAGGGTTCAGTAGCAATAACTCATCCCTTTGTAAACTGATGGAAAAGGAAACTAGAGAACAGATCATGGATCTAGGAGCTGGACAGTAGATGTCAATGCTCACTACAGCCTGAGATCATTCTTCACACCAAAATAACAAGTGACAGGAAATGAAACGACAGATAAGAAATGGAAGAACGATTAAGAAATAGAACAACAAACCTGAAATGGAACATCAAACAAGAAACTGTAATAGCAACTAAGTCTAACAAGCAGTAACACCTTAGTCTACAAGATCAAATGCACTAATCGTGACCTACAAGAATCAAATGGAAATCCTTCACTCTTAAGGACGGATTGAACAACACACCAAAATAGAACAACGCTGATTAATGATGAATTATAGAATAGTGCTAGAAAACCATATATACACACGACACATCTTAATAGTAATCTGATCCAGTTATCAATCTCAGTTAGAAAGAGTACAACTGCATTTCAAAATAGAACAACATTGTTTATATATCCAACAATCGCAAAGAACATAACTCCCAAGATGAATTCCATAATGTCAATGAACAAGTGCACAACACAAAGGCTCTGTAATTAAACACCAACAGTATTCTGTAAAGACTAGTGATATTATATCAACACTTAAAAGAACAATGATACGATGCAGAGTCAATACAATAGTTCTGTCTTTACAAACCTTAATAAATTAAACATAACAGAGTATGTGATGTAAACGCATCAGATTACCAAATAACGTCAATAAGCAAACCACGCATAAACCAAACGTAATAGTATAGGAGCAAGTGTCCTCCAGGGCTGGGCCCTTAGCCTCCAGGGGTACACCGCTTGAAGTTATTCTAGACTCAGAGATGAATTAGAAACCAAGTTTGCATTAATGCATAAAGCAGAATTACAATAGATCAGTTCTTAACGAGACTTGATGATCAAAATTTTAATATTAAAGGAAATTACATAAAACATAACAGATTCTCCCTCTCTCGAGCTAACAGTACTGCCCCTTTTATAATGGTGAAGGCGGAGATATCTAGGTGCAAAATATTCGCCGAACCGTTAGTCCTCAGTCATCTCTTTTCTTTCCTGCGCCGAGCCGATATCTCCACTTCTTTTCCAGGGCTGATTCGCTTTGATTTGTTTTGCCTTGTTTGCATATGGTTCCCTGTCAAAGGGACAATAGTTAACCCGTCGTTGTCCTTTCCTTTGAAACAACAGTTTCTCATTTTTCCTTATTTCTGCATAAGGAAATGACAATTGTCAGTGTTTTCGTCTTGCATATTAATCTCACAGGTTTTATTACAATTCCTTATCATTTTCCTAGATCATGATGCAAAACGTTTGTAATTTCTAATTAAAAGATGATGAAATAATTAGCAAAAACATACCTTCTTTAGTACTGCACAACTCCCTTATCAACGATGTAATAATGGATTTTGATATTCCAAATGTTGACCAGAATCTACAAAGAAACTATCAATGGAAGATGTGTAGTAGCATTATCCAATAAGAATCCTTCAATTATGAATTGACTGGGTTGATTGCACCTAATGAGGAGAAAAGGGTTTTCCTGACATGGCAGATGTGGATTAAGCTAGATCATCAATGATGTTATAGCTATGAGAAACCTTTGAATTAGGTCCTGCTCGATGTATTTCCCTTTTAACATTCATGGGATGGTTTCTATGAAGGGTTGAGGTAACATTTAAGGTGCCATGGTTGTAGCGGTGGTTTTTTGGAAGGGTTGGTTTCTGGAGGGATTTCGTACTCTCAATTCCATTTTGAAGTAGAACATCTTCTCCAGCCTTTAAAATTTTATTATTTGTGGGATCCCTAGAAATTCCTCTATAAGGATATTGATAGTATTGGGGGGAGGTTTCATGATAAGTATTCACTACTCCCTAGTGTAGGAAGGGATGTTGCATGACTGCAAGTTGCTAGTTTGACCCTCCCTACCCCATGACTTATTTCATCCTCTTCAACTTGCGGAGTTGAGGTCAATGATAAGAGTAATGCCCATATTCTCCACAAACAGCATAAGTGTGATTAGTCCTTAGACTACAGTTATTGTTCTGCTTTTGTGGTTTGTTATTATTCTAACCCTAGTTTTGGTTTTGGTTAGGGGGATTTCCCTTAGCGGATGCTCACAAAGGTTGTTGTTGGTTGTTTCTCCCTTCCCTAATTTACCATTTTTTCTTGTTCTTTCCTTTCCTATTATTGGAATTGTGAGATGGACTACCTCGAGGGGTAGCATGTGGAATCCCCTAAGAGGTGGTGTGTGGACTGCCCTAAGGGGTGGTGTGTCGAATCCCTTGAGGGCTACTTAAAGGAGTTCTTTGAGGGGGAGGGTTCCCAATCAAGGTTTGTCCAATGAAGGGTGTACCAATAACCATGGCTATGTTATGTCTTCTACGTCGAAATGGTGAGAGAATTGACACACCTTCGGATAATGGGGGGAGGTTTTGGAAGCACATGGAGTGAGGAGATACCATTGGGTTCCCTATGGTGTCAAATGGAGTGTGTATTAATTTTATTATGAGGGGGAATATGTATCTAAGCAAGTAAATGACATACCTAAAACAAAGTGAAAACTAAATGGTTACTTTCCCTTTAAGTTATGCTATGCGATCAATCAAAGAAGAAAATTGTCTTTGTTTGTTTTTCTTATGATAAAAATACTAACAAAACCTATTAATACATTGCACACTCAAAGTAACTGATCCTTGTGATGATATATTTTTTAACGGATATTAGGGCTACATCTTGGAGGAATTGGTGACACTTCTAGTAGCCAAAGAATCAACCAAGGCAATCAAGAGGATTTAGTGCTTCCCGCACCTCCACATATAAGGAAATATGCCTTGAATATTTGGCTAGTAAAAATAACTTCATCCCATAGGGGTAGTCGAGTGTTGAGCTTATTGGTATTTAGTCATTACTATCAAGTGCTATACAACTCAGGTAGCCCTGTATAGTATCGCACAACCTTATACCTAACCCTAACTCCCTCTTAATCATGTTTTTGGCATGCTTGGGTATTCTTTTCCATGGGTTTATGAAGGATTTTAAGCACCCTAAAAGACAACCACTATGTTTAAAAATGTAACATGATCATGGTGGATTATGGAATGCCTACCCCCAATGTTCCTAACTTGAACTATAAATTCTGTTTTAGCCCCTATGGGGAATTTAATGTGTTCAAGTTATGGTTGATTTTAGAGAGTATTACTTCACTTATGGTGTGAAGAGGTAAGATATAATAGACTAAGTACAAAAGTTACTGAAACAAAATTCCCATTCTGAAGTGAAATATGTGCGCAACTGACACGGTGAGCGTAAAAAGTGTGTAGTGATGTGGATATGCAATGATCCTTTATGAAATATTTTACTTACACTAATTTGTGCTTGTTCTTCGCATGAAAAGAAATAATGTCTGGATGATGGACCACTTACTTCCTTCCTATTATACTATGTGATCCTAAAAGGGAGATGGAAAAACCAAGTGGTTTAAAAAATCTTTCAGATGCAAGCTCAGGATTGTTTAAAAGATGCAAAGCAAGTAGGGGCTACTCCCTTTCTTTAATATTACCTAGTCCTAGTCACAATACTAATGAAGTTAAAATATTTAGTTAGTTAAAATTATATGTGGAGTTAAGGCCACTTACTCTCCTCTTAATTAAGATATGTGACTTGTGAAAAAAATAACAAAACAAGTTGAAATGATTGGTGGATTATGGCCACTTACTCTTCCCCTAATTAAACTATGTTTGGAATGAGAAAAAGAAGTTGAAAATATGTGTGGATTATGGCCACTTACTCTTCTGCTGATTAAGCTATGTTTGGAATGAAAATTTTGAAAGTAAAGACAAATAAATTACCCTATTAATAGTGGTAAGTAAAATAATTAAACAATCTTGTTCATGATTCAATAAGTTAATCGATGGTTGATGAATGCATGGGCTAACAAGTGTTAATGCATCTAACTTGAGAGGGAATTGATCCTTATTGGTGATTCCCAGATGAAGTTCGTAATTTTATGATTATATACATTCATGACCTATAGCTTTCATGTTTACCATATGTTTGACAAAATGTCTATCATGTACTAGGCATGTTTCGGTCAGGATATTGTTCAAGTTTTGATTGGTTAGCCTTGTCATCACCATATTTATTTTTCTAGAAAGTTATAGGAAATTTTGGGCAGTGGTCTACAGGGTAGCCTAAAAACATTCCATAGATCTCACAACTTCATGCATAGAACTATGGATTTTGGGTCGTAACTACATGTAGACACTCGTGTAGATGTAATTATAGCCTCCCAACAACATGGATGTTGTGTTATGGGTGTGGTTATGAAGTTATGCTATAGAAAATGAGTTCGTGATTAGGTATTAACCACCTTGAGTGGCGTTCAGGCTCCTGAGTGGTCTGTAGTATTTGAGGAATGTCATTATTTGTTCTAGTTTGTAGGCCCCACTTCCATAAATAGAACTTAGAGGTAAGTATAATTATGGATTTGTTATTTATCAGTACCAAAACCACCTTCCTTGGAGTTGGTTTTTACCTATAGGTAACATACAAATGGTTGGATGATATTAGTCAAAAAACATGGATAAACAAAACATAGGAAGTAGTGGAAACAATGCATGAGCAAAACTAAATCAAAACTACACTAAATAACATGTAAATAAGCTTAATGAAGCAAAAAAATAAAAAAAGGTATAGGAAAATGATCATTTTTATTGATTATTGGTGGTGGAAGAGTTACAATAGAAATATCAAATACACTTGAAGAGAATTATTTGAACAATGGTACTAAAAAACTCTCAACAAGTATTTCCCTTTCTCAATCTCTTTTCCAAGATCTTTATCTCTCAAAGAAGCATAAAAGACTATCTCAATGGTGGAATTATCCTCACAATGGAATTTTAGGTTGCTTGGGAGAAATTTTGGCAGCATAATAATGCACTACTCATTTTTTTTGGCTCTCCATGAAATTGTGTTTTTAGAACTTTTGGACACTCCTTCCCTCCTTTGGCTCATCAATGTGGTTATTTGCTTCATAAATGAGATGAGATATACTATCTCATTTCCTTTAAGTATTCCTCGGGATCAACACTTAAATTTTTTATCCCATCATGTCAAGAGTTGGAGTGTTCTTCAAGCAAGTTCGTGGTTGAAGGTGTTAATTGGACGTTTTCGCGATTGCACAACCATTGAAGAAATGACCAAACAATTGTTCATTTATAGTAATGGTGCACCCATACGGTTCAATTTTTTAACTTGGACCTGAAGAAATATTTTAATTTTTGGTATTCATGGTTATTTCAACTAAAAATGAAACCTTTGTATGCTTTGATCATCGACTCTGAGTGTCTACTAGTTTGTACATATGAGTGTATGATTTCTACATGATAAGAGTCGTGTCATATCATTGTGACACTTAGCTCATGTTTATCCTAGAGAGCTTGTAAAAGTTGGTAAAAGTGGGAAGGGTGGTTACAAGGTGGTATCAGAGTGGGTCTCTGTACATAATATCTGATACCATAGGGTGGTATTAGAGCTTCCAGGTTCACACACTTGGACTAGATGGGCTAGATGTGATTGTTATGCATGCATGTTAGTCATATGTGTTTCTACTCTACATACATTGCAGTGGATATGGTTGTCATGTATATAGTTGGTTTTAAAGTTTGCATCATCATGAATGATGTTGGTACACTGTCATTATGTGTGTGTGTGTGTGTGTACTAATATAGACTGATTTGTGCATATGTGATAGCCTCCCCTAAAATACACTAAGGAAGGATTTTGATTATGTCTATCTTTGGTTTATCTAACATGACATATTTGCAGGACAAAGAAGATCAGAGATGAAGAGTATAATGCTGGCCTACAATTCACATTACTCCCCTTATAGGCATGATGTGAATTCAATGTAATGGGTCAGCTTAGTTGAGTAGTAAGGAGAAGAGTACTCTCTTGATTTAGTAGATACACTAAGATGTTTGAACACAAGGATCAAAAGTTGCAAGGTAGATAATAACAAGCTTATTGAGACACATGAAATACATTCTAGAGCTCAAGAAAAGAAATAAAAAGTTAATTCAGTCATCCTTCAAAGCCTTTTAGATTTGCAGAAGAAGGGGTAGCTAATGATCATTCATGGATAGGAGGAAAATACGAATGGGCCATATCATAGCAGGTCTTATTTAGGATATAGGTTAGACAAAGATGATACAGTTAGAGGTGGAAAATATTTAGATACACCTCACAGGTGGGCTAGCACATGTATTTTATTCTAGTTTTGGTTACAAGAGACATCATCACCATCACCACCAACATCCTTATAAGAGGAGTGAGAAGCAGTATTTGCTAGATGAGTTTAATAAATCAAAGCCTCCTACTTTTTAGTGGGATGAGAAGAAATTAGAAGATGCAAAATCATGGCTACTTGGGATGAAGTAGTTCTTTAGGTTGCATGATTATTCAGAGAATATGAAAGCCAACATAAATATCTCCAGTCTTAAGGAAAAATAAGATATCTGGTGGGAATATGTGAGGTGTGTTAGAGGCATCAGGATAGATGAGCTAAGTTGGCATGAGTTTATAAGACTCTTCAGGAATAAGTACGTGTATAAGAGATATTATGATGAAAAGGCCAAGAAATTCAATGAGTAGAAGATGGGTTCCCTGATAGATGAAGAGCACATGACCAAGTTTCTGGAATTGTTCACGTATGTGCCCTACCTCAAGGAAGAGAAGACAAAGGTCCAAAGGATCATCAGTGGATTTCCTTATGTTTTGCAATATAGGATTATGTATCATGACCTTGGTCATTGGAGGAAGTCATAGGGAATTTGAATCATTATTATGAGCATTCTAATTGCATGTATGATCCTAAGCGAGATTGGAAAGGTGATTAGAAGACTAAAGGAAAGTGGGATCAGAAGAGAGGAAGAACTTAAGATGTAAGTGAGAATGAAAACATATCATCTTATAAGAATTTAATTGTAGTTAAAAAAGGACATGAATTTAAGCTTGATGAATGGAATAAGAGTAATGACTAGAAGCCTTTGACATGTTGGACTTTTGGTGGAGAGAGTCATGGGAGTGAGTGTCGATCACGCTAGAGTGGCAGTCCTAAGATTTACAATTCACAGGAGGCATAGATAATTGGAGATGTTTGGAAGATTTTTCCTCATGTTTACATAACAAAGGATAATAGACAAGTTGATCATCAGGCATCCATTATCAAGATGGAATGTAAGCTTCATGTTGAAGTTGTTTCCATTTTGATTCAACCTAGATATAAGTATAGTTATATAAGTCCTGACATGGTGGATAAGTGTTTCTTGAATAAAGAACTACATGCAGAATATTGGTTGGTGCAGTTAGCTACAAGGACCAAGAGAAGAGTTCATTGTTGGGTGATATCTTGTGCATTTAAGCTGAGTGGCATGCCTATATCAAGAAATTTAAATATGCTTTGTTTAGGATCATATAGTATGATTTTGGGCATGGACTGGTTGTTCATTCAAAGGAATGACGTGGAATTCTATTGCAAGGTTATTGAATGTCTAGATGGTGATGGAGAAATGAAATTTTTTGAGGGAAAGAAGAAGCCTACATCACTGAGAATTGTTAAAGATAGGTAGACAAAGCACAATTGCACAATTGCAAGAAAGGATGTGTATTGTTTGTTATTCATATTTCTAGTGACAAAGGGAAGGATGTTGAGGATGCTGAAGTCATGAAGAGGTATCATGTTTTGCAACGGTCTCGTGATTTGTTTCCTACATAGATTTCAAAGTTTCCTCCTCATACAGAGGCGAAATTTTCTATTGAGTTGATGCTGGGAGCAACACTAGCATCTAAGGCACCTTAGAGGATGCACACTCCAGAGTTGGTGGAATTGAAATTGTAGATTTTGTAAATGCTTAATAAGGGATACATAAGGAAAAGTGTGTTGCCTTGGGGTGCACCAGTATTGTTTGTAAATAAGAAGGATGATAATCTCAGATTGTGCATTGATTACAGGAAATTGAACAAGGAGACTATCAAGAATAGGTATCCATTGCCATAGATTGATGGTTTGTTTGATTAGTTGAAGGGGGAAACAATGTTTTCAAAGATTGATTTGAGATGAGGATATCATTAGTTTCACATCAAAGAAGAAGACATATAAAAGATTGCATTTCATACAAGGTATGTAAATTATGAGTTTTTGGTGTTTCCTTTTGGTCTTACCAATGCTCTAACCACTTTCATGTGTTTCATGAACAATGTGTTGCATCCTTTCCAGGACAAGTTTGAGATAGTGTTTATTGATGATATATTGATATAATAAATAAATAACAAAGAGCATGCAAATCACTTGGAAGTAGTGTTGAAATTGTTAAGGAAGCATCAATTGTATGCAAAGGTCAACAAGTGTAGTTTTTTTCAGTCTCAGATTCATTACTTGGGACATGCTTTTTCCAAGGAAGGTGTTGTAGCAGCTATAACCATCCTCAAAAAAATTTCCTTATCTTCATTTCGGAACCTCTCTACTAACCATCATTTGCACCATGTCTTGCACTACCCAGGTACTTACGCTTTCAGTTGATCTTTTTTAGCTTATCATCTTGTGTTCACTAACTTGTTTTCCTTCCACCCGGAAGCTAACCTCCCATGACTTGGTCTCCAGCCAATTATTGTGCTGACTTGGAGAGTTGGACATAAATGGTAAGAGAAACCTTTTCTCTCTAGAATTGTGCAAAGTATCCTGGCAGCTAGCTGCTCTCCAAAATTGTGTAGAGCATGCATACTTCCTTCCCTTTGAAAATTAAGCAGAGCAACCTATCACTGGGCTTTCTCTCATAATTTTTGTAGTTCTGGCTAGCAGCCTTGGCTTCAATCCAACAATTGCACAGGGCTTGAGGGGAAAGCAGAGCCAATTAACCCAAAAATTATGCAAAATTCATCCCATGACTTGTTGTTTGTTGCATGTGCTTACACATTGACTGATTCCCTCTAGGACTATGCAATATTCCCTTGCATGCATGGGCAAATTTTTCCCTAAAAGGAAACAAGAAAAAAGACAAAATAATCCCTATATTTTAGGGATCTATTTTTAGTAGCCCGGGGTTACATGCAAAAGCCATTTTAGAAACCTCCCGCCAAGTGTTTATTTCTCCTAGATTTGTGGCATGCGTGTCATAAGCCTCGAACTTGCCAAAAATATTTATTCAACACTTCAGAGCTCATTCTTCACTTTAATCTTGGAACTCTGGCAGTCCTAACACATCTATGAACATTCGGCACACTCAACACAACTTTTTCTATGTAAGTTCGCTTTTCATGTATTATACTACTTTTCTTTCGCTTTTTGTATTTCAATTTGTGTGAGTGTTGGTTTTTTGGTTTAGAAGCATTTTTTCAGGTTTTACATTGCATTTCCATGCTGTCGCATGCCTGACATTGTTTTTGCACCAACAGTCATCGTTGCGGCAACTCACTTCACGCACTTAGTTGTTTTCCAATCCTACTGAATCATATACTTACTGATTGTGTGCGTGTTCATTCACTCATGTCTACACCAAACTTCATATATGCATTCAGTCCTTACTGTTTTCAGTCACCCATCAACGGCTCTGAGCTACCTTAGCCTTGACCTTGCCTTTCCTGTCTTGCACTACACATTTTTGGGATGGAAAACCTTTCCTTTCTCCTAGAAATTATGCAGAACCTACCTCACACTAGCCTCCTAGGATGTGACCTATGAAATTATAATAGGTAGTGCCTGAATTGGCCCCCGGAATTGTGCAATCCAATTTTCCCAAGTTGCAGTCATGCTGACTAAAAATACACATTATGCAGTTCCAATCCTCAACAGGCCAAGATGGACTATGATTTGTGTATTTTTAGTAGTCAGTCAGCTCACTGGAAGCTGGTATTGTTCTCTTCATAGTTCTAGTAGTCAGTATCCCAGCCTCCCAGAGAAAATTGTGCAAATTTCCTAGTCAGTTACCCAGATGTGTTGCATGTTAGTCCTCAAGTTGCTTTTCATTTTCAACAGAAAGTTTGCTTGCCATGAGTTTTTCTCTATCTCAAAGTATCATAGGTGTTCATCAGTCCCTTAATAGTATAGGTATGATGGCTTCCAAGAGATCAGGGTTCAAGGAAACCATTGAGAGAGAAACTGGAGATGTTGTCGATCAAGTGTTTATGAGCTTAGCAATCTATGAAGACACTAAGTTGTTCGTAGACAAGGAGATCTTGATCAGATGGAAAGATATCAATGGCATCTTTTCAGGCACCTTTGAGGAGATCCTAGAGGACCACAGAGTCTATGACAACATACACAAGTCTGGCTTGTACCGGGTTGCATGTAGGTATGTCACATTTCCATGCGCAAGCATGATCTACTAGATTGTCTTGCATACTAATTGAGAGACAATGGTGTTGAATAGTTTCAGTGGAACAGAAATTTCTACCTTCAAGGTAGAGAACTTTCAGGAGATTTATCACCAATCCCAGTAGCAGTGAAAATGCAAGAGACATCTTGAAGCATTGGGTGAGAGAGCGATCTAAGTTTAGGACAACACCCAACCAGGTATATAAGACAAAGATACTGCGGAATGCTTATCATTTCTTGTTCATACTCACATGGTGCTTATAGAACTAAGAGAGTACATAAAACTTCCCGTAGAGTTGGGTGATCATGCTGGATCAGCTGGTGAACAAAGGAAGACCTTTCAATTGGTATGAAATGTTGGCTCTCCAGCTAAAGGGACAAGTAGAAGATGCCTGACATCTACCCAAGGGTTAACAAGAAAATATATTCATGTTTGCCTACAATCTTGATGTAATCTGTGCCCATCAATAGTTCCCTGGATTGGGTTGGGCATGGACACCTTCAAAAACCTTTATGCACACCTACTACAGGTTATTCTCTGAGTGAAACTTCCATGGAGTTATACAATATCTATCAAACCACTTTGTCTCCCCAATGTATAGGATGATATTTGAGCAATATCTTGCTTGCATGTCACAGGAAGATATGGAGGCATTGGTTAACATATCAGATTTGTATGCCTCACCCCTTGGCACCTTCATCTTGATGTACATCACGGACAAGGCTCCACATGTTTTACCAAAGTTTTCCATGGAAAAATTGGTCTTGGAAGAGGTTGAATACCACATCTCAACAGGGTTGTCAGCAAGATTACGCAAGAAGAAGGCACCATGGCCTTCTCTTCCTTTGCAGAACAAGTTGTATGAGATATAAAATCTCCAGCATGTTGAGACTGAGAAGGAGTAATTCAAGAGGTTCACCTTCAGCACTAGAAGTTTCAATCCATATGACCCACATCCCTTAGTGGAAGACCATTGTGCGAGAGTATATCATCCTTGGATCCATGAGGCATGTCAATGGCCTGAGGAAGAGCCATGGAGATATGACTATAACTCCTCAAGGATCAATGAATCAATTAGAGTGGTTGTAGAATAGTTAGCAACACACAAGGCAGTAGCATCTCAAAGGGTACAAACATTAGCAGTAGTAGAGGGTAGCATATATGTGCACGATAAAGGCAAGAGGAAGGTTTCCAACAATGTAGAGGTAAAGAAAAGCTACAAGTTTAAGGCATATCCACTTGTATTAGTAGTAGCTTTGGGGATTGAGGCAAAGAAGTGACAATGCAATAGAAGGATTGCACAAAGATAGAGGGAGAGGTAGAAGTTGGAGGAGGAAGACAAGAAGTTGCAAGAGGTTAAGCAACAACTAAGGGAAGAACAAGAGTTGCCGAGAAGGGAGAAGGAAGCACAACATGAATAGGAACTACAGGAGGCGTACATGCACACATTGATAAAAATTGTGCCAATATTGGTTATTGATTCATCATAACAGCTAGGAGATAGCAAACAGGGTGAGCTGTCGCAAGAATAGGACTTTGCTCAAGAGATTGAAGAGATGGAAATGGATGTGGTTCATCTAGAGAAAGATCAAGATACAGACCTTATGCCCAAGGACCAAGAGGTCACTCCACTAGATTCACTAGATCTGGGAGTAGAGAAAGTCCCAAGTGGTCAAGTAGACACTGAAATCCTTGAGGACAATTCGGAAGCAGATGTGAACAACATATCCTTCGATGAGTCACAACACAAAGTTGTGCAGTCACATATAGTGCCCACTCTGGATGTCCATGTATGTCCTATGCATTTTCAGGAATGAGTGATCATGTTCGATGTCCATAGACATCCAGCTACATTGGTTGATGCTAAAAAGGAATATGCAAAAGCCACCAACTCAAGTATGAGATTCTTAATAGCTAAGGAGTTACAAGTATCCAAGTAGGGAGAAGGGTAAGCTACAACATCTGCCAGAGCAGAGTTGAAGAAAGCAATACTTGATGAAGTATCGTCTCTCAAGAGAATAATCTGGAAGTTGTACTTCAAGTTCATCACCATGCATACATTAGTTGTCCATCTTAATGATTGGTAGTAGCACTATGCTAGGAGATCACACATCTTGATGGGCATACACACTATTGTAAATCACATGCAGATATGGACAATGAGGTACAAGGGATCCCCATTGTACTTGCCAAATATGATGAAGCCAAAGGTAGTTGAGTCGAAGGAATGCATCCAGAGATGGATTCAAAACAATGAGGAAGTCCCACAACTCATCAACAGATTACAAGCTTCATATGCATGAGTGTTTAGGAGCATGGATGTCATTTTGTGCATGCATGCAATCATATCCATTGGAAAATTCACCGAGGTGAAGGCAAAGAACCAATTCTAACTAGAGCTAGACATGTACTTCAAGTAGTTGATGTGCATAGCCACCAGTGCAGATTTTCATATGAGCGCAAACACTATGCACAAGTATGTCACCGGTTCGAATGCACTCAAGACTATGATGCACATTGTACATGATGAGTTGGATAGAGGTGCCAAATCAGTGTACCAAGGTGCAATGGAGGGAAGAGTTTGCTTTCATAAGGATGTCACCATGGAGTATGCAGACACCATAACAGGCTACCAATCTTGGCATCAGTTCACCACCATCGATCACCAAGATGATGTCGATGAGTTTGTATTCCCACATCTGTCTAAGTCTCAGTAATTCCTTGCATGGCTTACTCAAGCCCATTTTTGTCTCACATGGGTAAATGTGTAGATTGTATTGTCAACATGTTGTAAAGTGAAAGACCAAGTGTCAATCAAAGAATGTAAACAGTCATGTGTAAATTGAAGAGTCATGAGGGTAGGCTAAAAGTCACAAAGGGGAATGTCAACGGTCATCCTGCCCTTTGCTATATATAGAATCTCATAACTCATTGTACAAGATTTTGGGAGCCAATATTCTGATAGGTATAACTTAGAGAAAGGTCGGACTATATTGTAACGAGCCATGGTTTCTCCATAGTGTAGAGAAAGTACATATCTTTGGAGGAGTAGGTGGCAATTACTATAAAGTTCCACTACTAGGGATAGTGGCTGTCATGTTTGTATATATGATTAGATCTTTCACTCTTTTAATATAACAAAGCTAACACATTTCATGCATATATTGTTATTGTATCTTGGATATCCTAGTTACTCTAACAATGTATGTATTTGTAATTTATGCATGTATGCACTATTCTGTATGTGTTTGTATGAATCTTATCAAAGCATGTTGTTGGTATAACTCATCACTTTGGATTGTCGGCTATCCTTCTTTCCATATCGTGATGTCTTTCAACTCGTGTGTTCCATTTCAAGCTGCATGCTATCATGGGCTTCTAAGGGGCACACTCTTCTTCCCTTCCATGTGTTAGACCCTTTCATGAACCTTCCTTGACTTGCTACAAGGTCACACCCTTGATTCCAACAAGGGAATCTTACTTACCTCTACATGCAACCATAATCAAGGTGATATTGTACTACCCACTACTGGGAATCCTACTCCAAATGGTTTGAGCTCTAGTTGGGACTTCTTACAGGAATATCCCCTGACATGTTGGCGGGTCCAACACCATCAACAAAAGGTATAACAATGGACCCAAAAAAAATTAAATCTATCATCGAGTGGCCAACTCCTAGCAATGTGGATGAGGTTAGATCATTCATGGCAATAGTAGTTATTTACACATGCTTCATTAGGAACTTCTCAAATATTGACTATCCTATCACATATTTGCAGAAGAAAGGGAATAAGTTTAATTGATTGAGGAGTGTGCAATTAGTTTTGAGCAGTTGGATATTTTTCTTACAAATTCTCTATTTTTGAATATTACATATCCTGATAAGGATTTTATGGCTTAACAGATTCTTACAAGGAAGAACTTGGTGGGGTCATGATGCATGAAGGGCAGGTCATTTTCAATGAATCAATGAACTTTAATGAGGAGGAGCAGAACTATATGACTCATGATCTTGAGTTGGATGCTATCATTCATGCATTGAATATGTGGAGACATTATCTTCTTTACAAGAGGTTCATCTTGATGAGTGATCATAGTGGGTGGGGGTACTTTTTTTACCAACCCAATTTGAATGCAAAGAAAGATAGATTTTTGGTTACCCTCAATGAGTTTGAATTTGAGATCAGATACATCAAGGGTAAAGAGAATAGGGTTGCAGATGCTCTTAGTAGGAGAGTGCATGTGAATCATATTTCAACTATGAGATCTTATGGGAGATATTTACATGAGTGGATCTTGCACGCAGGGTAGCATGATGAGTAGTATCACCAGCTAAAATAGAGATTGTAGCAATAGAGTGAAGTTCATAGGGACGAGGAGTATAACCTCTCGATAAATGGCTTGGGGAGATTCACGAATAAGAGGAACGTGTTAGATAATAGTGATCTCAAGAAGGTTATGTTGAGGGAGTTTCATGTCAAGTCATATTCAAGTGACCTAGGAGATCAAAATACTTTGACAATAGTTAAGAGGTTTTATCATTGGCCAGAATTGATGAAAGTGGTGGCTGAGTTTGTTGCAAGATGCTTAGACTATCAACAGGTAAACGACGAGTGTAATCACCCAGCTAGTTTGTTGCAATGTATTCCAATTCTAAAATGGAAATGGGAGGTATTTTCCATGGACTTAACTACAGGTTTGTGGAGGACATTGATACAACTTGATTCCATCATGGTTGTGGTTGATAGGTTCAACAAGGTATCTAAATTCAGTGAAGTGAAGTCTAGTAATTCAATTAGTGATGTAGCTCAAATCCTCATAAAGG
Source organism: Pinus taeda (assembly GCA_000404065.3). Taxonomy (NCBI): domain Eukaryota; kingdom Viridiplantae; phylum Streptophyta; class Pinopsida; order Pinales; family Pinaceae; genus Pinus; species Pinus taeda. The sequence goes on along the minus strand of APFE030324656.1, from coordinate 159,427 downwards.
AGATAGTGATATTTCATGTTCCCAAGAAGATTATACCAGACATAGATGCGAAGTTCACTTATAATTTTTGGAAAGAGTTGTTTGCAGGCTTGGGGATAGAGTTAAATTTCAACACAACTTATCATCTAGAAACAAACAGATAGAGGGGGTTGACAGGATTCTTGAGGATGTGTTGAAAATGTATGTCATGCAACAACAAAGGAAGTGAGAGTAGTATCTTCAGTAGTGGAGTTTGCATATAATAATGGGTATCATAAGTCCTTGAGGATGAGTCCATTTGAGGATATTTATGGGTGGAGTCTCAATAATCCTATCAACTAGAGTGATTGAGTGAATAAGGTGTTGATTGTACCATATATTTCGGCTGAGATGGAATAAGAGATGTAGGTTATTACAAGGAATTTAAAGGCAACATAGGATAGGTAGAAGAGTTATGCAGATCACCACAGAGAATTCAAGAAGTTTTAGAATGGGGAGCATGTGTGCTTACACATCAAGCCCAAGAGGATATCCTTAAGGATTGGGTCATATGTCAAGCTAGCACCTCGGTATTGTGCACCTTTTGAGATCCTTGAGAAGATCGAACCAGTGCCCCACAGACTTGCACTGCCACCAATAGTGGAATTCCAAGATATTTTCCATGTTTCATTGCTTAAGAGATATGTTGAGCATGTTGATCATGTGATTGATTGGTATGTATTACAGGTGGAACCAAAGGGAGAGTTCTAGCCAGAACCTCAATGTATTTTGTAGTGGAAACAACTCATGCTCTGGAATAGAGAAATTGAGAAAGTTAAAGTGCACTCGAATCACTTTGGGCCCAACAAAGTGTTGGGTGCGGGGTCCCCCAAAGGAATTTTTGGGGCTTAGAGCCTAGATTTTGGTCAAAGATTGTAATTCTGATGTAAAGACTCTGCATTTTGTGGCCCCGGAGCACTTAGTTTGTAAAATATTCATAGGGTTGTTCGCCCTTAATTTTTTTATTGTAATGTCAGTTGTAGAGATCTACCCATGGTCTGTGGACCATGGGATTATATAAATAGAATGAGGCTATAAGTATTTAAGAGATTTAATCTGAGAAATGATGAAAAATTGAGATAGATCAGAGGAGTAAAGTCTAGTTCTGGGTCGTAAAGTAGGAGAAGGCTCTACAGCTGAGTGCGCAAAGGCCTAGTAGTCCGTAGTCGAGTTTGTAATGGTTGTAAGTATTAATAAAGAGAATTTTCCTATCATTGAATTGTTTTATGCATCTGTTACATTGGATATAAATTTAACTTTTAATGCTTATATGATGCGCGAATGTGTATAACTGTGTTGATTAAGTGAATGCAAGATAGAATAACTATTTACACAAAGATAAGTAAGGTTTGTTAAGCAGATAAGTAAGATACACAATGTAGTTTGGGAAAATAACATAGGTCACTCTCGTAGAAGCATTCACGGATCTCAACCCTGGTTAGGGCTGCGAAAGACGATTATAATACATCATGAAGGTATTGAAGGTTAGAATAGTGTGCGAAGAAACCTGCATGGAGGTAGGAATAGTTGGACTAAACTAACATCACAAACATCTCAAGGGTGTAGAAACTTGGTTTGAGCATCCCCCCATACTGCTTCGGATGAGACTTCAGTCCGCACTCCCTGGGCTGATGCCGAAAGGGCCAATAGTGTCAGGATTTGTTTGGCTAAAGAACTTAAAACTTAGATCAAGCCCCCATAAGCCAACAAATGGTTTCATTGTCGGGGAAAGAATCTGCATAGAGATGTCTGATGTCATATCATTGGAATCCAACTAAGAAATAAATTGAAGGTTGGTTGGACAAAAGAATTCACAAGTTCACGACATAGGAGAACAGGAACCCACGACTGTCAAAAGAAGAGTGGTTAGACAACTATTTGTATATAGAGATCCACAAAATATTGTTCGTGTTCTTCCCTACTGAGCTATACAGGTAGATCACGAAGCTAGCAGATAGCCAATGAAGGTGGAAACTTAACGGTCCTATTGTGTGGACCCCAGAACTAGTGCGAGGCTTGGAAGCATCAGAGTGTTAGAAAAATATTATATGACAGAGAAATGAAAGACATATAATATGCGGAAAAACTCAAACACATAAAACTAGAGAGACATAGATATACGTGGTTTACCTAGTTTGGGCTATTTCCACCTCGAACAACCAATCCTTCCTTTCTATTATCCAGCAAAATGAAGAGACACAACCTACAACAGATCCGCTGTAATATCCTCTATTTTCTCTCACAGTATCACCTCTCTGTTTCTCACTCTGAGAATACAAATATATTCCACAACCTTAATAAAATACCCTCATACAAAGAGAGGGGTTTCCTTCTAGGTAAAAAAACCCTAAACTAAACATAAATTCTATCGTCAGATCATCTGCCTAATGAACGACCCAGATTAACTAGAAATTACTATACTTTTACAAGGAAATTTTACATCTATTTTTAGCTTCAGGGGCACTTCCCTTGAAACCCCCATTGGGAGACCGCTGGCCCCTGGACCCCCCAGCGGGGGGGGATGGCCCGTGCCCCCCGGCGCCCCTGAACCCCCATGGGGGGGACAAGTCCCCCCCACATGGAGGGGTGTATAATCTTCCTGGGGTATACATCCGGCTGAAACAAAGACCTCTAAATTAGGATGATAATCATGCTCCATACCCAACATAGAGGATAAGATCGCACACGTCGTTGATCATTAGCTCGATTGGATTATAGGAGGATTCATTACTGAGTTCATAGTTGACACCTCAGTCAGCTACAGTGAGGTAGAGTGATGCTTTCTCAAAGGATTGTGAGTTAAGTACATAAAGTCTTTGAATACTTGGATTAAAATGCTATTATACGAAAAGTGGGTTATGAAATTATCTTGATGTCCGGGGCTATGCAAAGTGGAAAAGATTACAAGAACGAAGGAAATAAGGGACCAGAAACTAGCCCCTTGGTTTCACCTTCACGAGGGGATGAGGAAGAGCTCACGAAGGTCTCACTATGAAGTGTGATCCATCTAATAAGGAAAAAAATTCTGCAAATACCACCTCCCCCCACATCACCACCAGCTTCACCACCATCATCTCCATCTTCACCTATACCACCTCCACCACCAGTGCGATTCAATATGTCAAGCACGGTGAAGTTTCCTATGTTCAAAGGTTTGGAAAATGGGGATTCGGACCAATTTTGGTTCACGGTAAGGGTTGTATGGGAAGCGCAAGGAGGTACATATGACAATATAAATAAAGTGACACTGGTTAGTGCCCTGAAGGACTGCGCACTGACATGGTATATTAAGCACTCCAATGATAATCCAAATGCTAGAATCATGAATATCCAAGTAACGGTAAATAGAGAATTTAGCAGACCGAAGTCTGAAGCATAGTCAATCATTGGATTCAAAGAGATCATGATTCTACTAGGTGAGACTCCTTGGGAGCTAGGTCAGAGGCTGAAATGTATGATTCACAAAGCTAATATGAATCTGATGGATGGACAACATTAGGAGTAGTTTGTAGTTTCCCTAGTGCCACATTTAAGGAGTGTGCTGTAGTAGTAAGAGATAACAACTCAAGAAGAGGCCTTAGAGCTTGCTATGAGGCTACATGAGACCCTGATGCAGGATCCTAACTTAGGAGTTTAGCAGATCCACATGCAGCTAAAGAATTTATGCCTTTAGATGCAAAGTCTAAAACAGGATAGGACAGCTCGACAACAAGTGCACAAAGAGGTATGGTGTGTAAAATACAAGGGTCAAGGTCATGCCAAGGACCACTACCTGGTTTCACAAATTACCTCACAGGAGGAGGACCGATGCCCTTAAGGTCGAAAGCACAAGTAGGACCTAGCGTGGTGCCTACTTTTTGATGTGCGATTTGTCAAATAGAATGAAAACATGTCACAGACAATTGTCACTTGTTACAAAATTATATGAAAAATTTGCAACAGTTGTTCTGCAACTTTTATAGGTCAATGGGACATGATGAGCTCACTTGCAAAAGCTATGAGTTGATGATGGATATAACTCCCACCTATCAAGTTCAGGCTGAAATGCGGCCCCTTGACCAAAATGTAGGAATGGTGAGAACAAGGTTTTAGGGGCACAGACGAGGTCGAGGTGGAGGAGGACCTAGAAGAGATCGCGGATAGTTGCTATGCTACAATTGTGGAGGGCCAAGACATTATGCCCGCAATTGCACGAATCCAATGCGACCATCATCTTTGTATTACACCTTGTTTGATCATGAGATAGAAGATTGTCCTACGCTGATAGCTAGGATATGTGACAAAGGAGGACTATCGCCTCCCCCCACCACAGAACCTACAGATAATGAGGTTTGAGCCATGCAAGGAAGATCTGAATGTGAACATTGTACTCCGAAGCGGAATCGCAATGGGAGATGACAAAGGAAAAAAACCATAAGATAGTACTTGGGTTCGCATGGCTCCAGTGAAAGAAGCATAGTTTCATTTGGAGCACACTTAGGAATCCTTCATGGAAGCTAAGAAGAGCTTCGTTGATGCCTCCACTTCAAGAAGCAAAGATAAACCAACATTGTAGATGGACCCATCTATGCTTGCAACATTCCTGGAAACATGTATGAAGCTACTATGTGACAGTAAGGTGGTGAAAGGGTTATAGGAACTCATCAACAGATGTACTAGGACCATGCCATGAGGACCAAAAGTAGTCCAGAGGATTGGAAAGCATAAGACAAGAATAGGAAGAGAGATGAGACTAACTGAGCAGATTGGAGAATATGAGATGAACCAAGTAATTCAAGATTTGGGATCAAATGCAAATGTTTTGTCGAAGCAGACATGGGAGAAAATGGGGTGACCTATGCTACAGTGGTCTCTAATTCAGCTGAGGATGGCGAACCAATAGAAAATAATACCCATTGGGTGATTGCAGGGAATAACTCTGGATATTGAGGGAGTGAGCGCACTGGCGGATTTTGAAGTGATAGAGATTGTTGGTAATAGCAATCCCTACCCTGTGCTCTTAGGAATTGACTGGGCCACTGACATGAATGGGGTATTCAATCTGAAGAAGTGCAAAATTATTTTTGAAAAGAATTCACTACGCATAATTGTACCCCTGTATCCTGTTGAAGGATCACTCTATACAGAGCCAATGCGTGACTATGAAAGTGATGATGATTTGGACTACATATATAAGATGACAACACGAGACCAGGACTGGGTGAATCCCACCGGGGATGGGTGGATTGCATGGGAGTGTGAAAGCTTCTGTACTTCACAATCAGATGAGGAAATAGAGCGATGGCAGAATCGGTTACATGAGGTAACTACATTGAATTGTAATATGATGACAAGGTTGCTATGCTATGTATCAACGAAACTAAGATACCTACCTACTTATGATGGTTTAAGTGAGGTAGATACCTTCTTGGATAAATTTGAAAGAGAGGTGCTAGAAAAGAAACGATTGCATACCTTGAACTGGGTACTGCGAGCTGTGCCGGTGAGATGGTGGGGTATGCACAAAGGGAGCTTTGGCAACTGGTGCGCATGTAGGAGAATGATGCGCACATGATTTCGGAAGTCTACTGTGCGACTAACAGATAAGTACAATGGACAAGATGGTTCTTTCATGCATCTAGCTAGGAGGATGTAGGCCTATGTAAAAGAACCCCAACCTGTGCGGATACACATGTACTCCGCGCTGAAAAACTTGTACAATAAGTGTGTGTTGGGGAGACAAAGGTGCAAATGGCTCTTAATGTTGGGAAGAAATTATATAGGAGGAGCTATCACATAAAAGATTCTACGTGTAGAGGCACTGAACAAGGTGTGCAATGCACTGAACAAGGTATGCAATGTGCAACAAAGTTATTGGGACCAGCACATCCCTGCAATATTATGGACTTATAGGACGACATGCAAGAACCTGATGAGACTGACACCTTTTAGGTTTGTCTATGGAGTGGAAGCCATAATACTCTTGGGATAATCATGCCTAGTCTACGCATAACAACACTCACAGGTATGATGGATCGCATTGCCCTGGAGGAGAGGCTCACGCAATTGGAGGAGCTCGAAGAATAAGGATTTTTGGTTGGATTTCACCAGCAGGTCGAAAAGTAGCGAAAAGGCTTGGCACAATCGACATATTAAGTTGCACACCTTCAAGTTGAAGGATTTGGTATTGTTGTATGATAGTAAGTTTGATAAATTCCCTTGGAAGCTCAGAATGTATTGGCTGGGACCATATGTTATTAAGGAGATCACAAATGGTGGCACGATGCAGTTGGTAAAGTTAAATGGGTAACTCTTCCCAGGAAAATTTAATGGTAGTTGTTTGAAGCCATACACAGGGGGATTGACCATCAACCTAGCTAACAGAAGTACAGTCTTAGCACTCTAGGTAGCTGAATGAAGGTGTGGGACTATAAACTACTCTGCTTGGGAGTTGCGTGATCTCAGGATTGCGTGCAGTAGCAAAGTGTCACAGGGTCCACGACAACGTGAGGGTAGCTGCGCTGTCACGTGGATCAGCTGGGATGTGATTGTTACAGTCACTATTCACAATGTGATGCTTGGTTTGAGACCAAATGGAGAGGGCAGAAGGCATTTAAGGCAAACGTTTTGGGCTAGATTCTTGAAAATATGCCGACAATCAAGCATTAATGCACCGAATGTGGGGGGAACAGTTGAATTGAAATTCAAAAGGTGCTATAAATTACAAAGGGCTATCCAGCAAACAACACCTAGAAATTTGAGAACTGAGTTGTTGTGTGCTTAGACATTCATGAACCTAGACTTTTTCAAACTTCTGAAGGTGAATTTGTTGCTTGAGAAATTACCCAAGACATTGAGAGAATTATGGAATTGCACTATGGTAGCACCTGAAGAAGCCATGGATACCAGAGTAATGACCATTGAGGAAGCTGTGGAGACCATTAGACAAGTAGAAGCCCCATAAGGTGCTAGGATAGTCACAAAAATCCCTAAATCTCCACACACGCGAAGACCTGAGAAAGGCAAGCAGGCCATGGTACTAGTGCGCGTATCACCTAGAAATCCATTGAGGACTAAGCTCACCATGGAAGAAAAGGGGAAGGCTATCAATTTGGAGGCTGATAAGGAGGAAGAGTTTGAAGAAATCATGGTAAAGTAGGAGGATGTAGAAATGGAAGAAACCCAGGGCGCAGACCCTCTTACTAGCCTACCCACATACATTCCTCCACAGAAGGGTAAAGCAAAGTTCTCCAAAGATATAGTTGAGAGCAAGAGCTCTATGTAGACTCCGCTACTCCCCGATCACATTATTTTTTAAGGAGCACACTTGGGATGAGTACCCATGATGAATTTTGAGGATTGGGATCGCGTGGACCATGAGAAGTTCCCGTATCTCGTGACTGTGCAACTCATGTGCCAGAAGAAAGACATGCTGGTCAGAATCATAGAATTGGAGCCATGTAAATGGATGAGAGGTGTTGAGAAGGCATGATTGCTAAACCTGCTCTAGGTGCCGCATTTCCATCGCACCCTAGTGACAAGTTTTGTCATCATGCAGCTTCTATGCTTGGTGCATGATGGGTTCTTGTGGTTGGAGGAGCCCATCCCCATCATAGATCACCTGATTCATAGGATTACATGGCTCCCTTGCAAAGGGGAGGACCCAACAAACATCTCGGAGGGAAAGAGTGGTGATTTGGCCATTAAAGAGGCCATGAAGAAAAAGTTTAAGTTGGATAAGAAGAAGAGAGGGTATTCCATTTCCAGCATCAAAAACCCTATAGTTAAAGTCGTGATGTAGATATTGGCAAGGAAGGTTATGCGGAAGTGCCATGTAGATGAGGTGCCCATGCTAGTGGTTGCACTAGTAGCGCAATGCACAAAATGGGTCCAGTTCAACTTGGAAAACTATTTATGCGGAGAGTTCCTTGAGAACTGCCACGAGGCACAGGAGCAAAGAAAAATTTTCACTAGGTGTGGATTATGTTGTCAATAGTACTGGTGGCTTAGGAATTGCCCGAAGATAGCCAGTTCCCGATGATCACACATGAACTTCTGGAGGCAGCAAAGTACGCTTCACTATGGGTAACGGTGATGCACAAAGGATAAGGGAAAAAAAAATATTCTGTGTGTTCATGGAGATGAAAATCAAAATGGGGATTAATCACAAGCCATGGTTATCGCCCTAACTCTACAATAGTCTCCAGAGCTTTGCAGAGTTCAAGGCAAATTTCCACCATGTCTACATTAGGGCACAAAAGGACCACACAAAGATGTGGCATGAGTTACGCTATTTGGCAATCGATGATGTCATCTTTATGGTCCTTGAGTCTTGGCCACTGGAGTGGTGTGCTCTAGCTGGCTCCACAGTGGAAGCAGAGAAGCTTTCCATGCAATGGAAGAAGGAAGAGGTGAAACTATGGATGGCACAGTTGGAAGAGAAATGTTGGAAGGAAGAAGCAACAGCTAAGGCCTAGGTGGCATACGATGCTGCAAAGATGGCAGAAGAGAAGCAGAAGACCGCAGAAGAAGAGTGAAAAAGACAAAAGTCACCTTCACCTAAGTCAGAGACAGATAGAGAGCCACGTGGTGCGAACCCGTAGACAATGTATGCCTAGCTAAAACATCTATGCCCAAGAGAGCGGGCGGGGCCATGAAAGAAATCGAAGGCTTGAAAGACTTTGTTCAACCTAATCACCATCACTAAAGGGGATCTCCATGATATTGGTGAGACATTGAGGAATGTCACTATGGAAGCCCTCCAACAGTTTGAGGAGTAACACCAGATGGTGTTAGGGGCTCTCTAGACACAGATAGAGGAGTTGCAGGTGTGCACTCCACAGGATAACACTGTGTCAACCAGCCTCGCAATAAGCATGTCCGCGACTAAGGAAATGTTGTACGCCTAGATGAATAACACAATAGTGCTTCTAGATGGTGCACTCATTACAGAAAATGAGGCTGATAGGCCTATGGTCAGCGGGTTGAAGGAAATCGATTAAATGTGGTTGCGCTCCCTTGGGAGACACTCTATATTTTGTAGGATGGAGTCACTGCACAACTACGAGCTAGGGAGGGTCACACGCTCTTGGTAATGAGTGAGAACCTCATCAACATTGAACACTTGAGCCTACAGTGTGACGAGGTAGTGGCATAGAACAGACAAATAGTGAAGGTGGTGCAGGAAGCCTGCAAGATGGTCCCGAAGTTTGCCATCCAAGCAGAACAACTAGTGGAGGCACGCATCTGGAAGTTAGCAGTAAGGGTGCACGTCACCATAGAGGAAATGGCCAGGGTTCAGCTAGAGCTAAACCTTCAGACAACAAAATTGCAGTTGAAGGCACAACCTTCAACTATGCTAGAGGTTAAGGAACAACGCACCACCGTGATTACCACAGCAATAGCTGCAGTCAATAGCGCAATGACAGATGGAACAAAGTTGTTCAAGTAGTCGTTCGAGGTCCTCACCACCCTGCAGGTGGACCCAAACATACAGTACCTAGAGACAGAGCCATGCGAGCTACAGTAGAGATACGATGAAGTAAAAGGGACCACGTAGATGGTTTCCCTTATACAAAGGCTAGCAAGGATGTAGTAGGCTAAAGCGCTCAAGGAGCAAGTGGATGTTGCTTGACATAAGGAAGTTGTTTTAAAGGTGTGCCTACAGCTGTGGATTGATCAGGTGGACACCATTACAATGTCCATTGAAGCAAAGCTCACGCAGCTGCAAGCAACACAAGAGAAGATTCAGGGCAGCAGTTCAGCGACATCGATCACTAAACAACGTGTTGAGGAAGTACAGTAGGCAACCACTAAGTGTATTTCTAACCTTGCAGTGATGCAGTCAAAGTTGGGAGGTCTTCACACAAATATCCCCGCACCAACAGAGTGACCTGAGGGTGAGTCACGATGTTTGTGTTGGGGTCCTGTTGGGCGCGACATCCCCCAAGGGAAGTTTTGGGGCTTAGAGCCAAGATTTGGTCAAAGATTGTAATTCTAATGTAAATACTCTGCATTTTATGGGTGTGGAGCGCATAGATTGTAAAAGAGTCATAGGGTTGTCTACCCTTAATTCTGTTATTGTAAGGTTGGCTATAGAGATCTACTCATGGTCCACAAACTATGGGATTGTATAAATAGAGTGAAGCTCTAAGTAGTTAAGAGATCTAATCTAAGAAAGGATGAAGAATTGAGATAGATTAGAGGAGTAAAGTCTAGTTTTAGGTTGTAGAATATGACAAGGCTCTATAACTGAGTGTGTAGAGGCCTAGTAGTTCATAGTTGAGTGTGCAGACCCCTATAGCTGAGTGCGTAGGGTCAGTTGAGTCTGTAACATTTGGAAGTATTAATAAAGAGAAGTTTCCTATCATTTAATTATTTTATGCATCTGTTACATTGGATATAAATTGCACTTTTAATGCTTATATGATACGCGAATGTGTATAACTGTGTTGATTAAGTGAACACACGATAGAATAATTGTTTATGTGAAGATAAGTAAGGTCTGTTAAGAAGATAAGTAAGATACATAGTGTAGTTTGGGGAAATAGCGCAGATCGCTGCCATAGTAGCGCAAATGCATCTCAGCTGCTCATTAGGGCTACGCGAAAGATGATTATAATAGATCACAAAGGTATTGAATGTTAGAATAGTGCACGAAGCAACCTGCATGAAGGTAGGCATAGTTGGACTAAACCGACATCATAGACATCTCAAGTGTGCGAAAACTTCGTTCTAGCATCCCCCCATACTGCTTCGGGTGAGACTTCAGTCTATGCTCCACGGGCTGATGTGAAATGGGCCATTAGTGTAGGTATTTGTTTGGTTAAATAACTCTGAACCTAGGTTAGTTCCCCATATTCCAACATGAAGCTACAAGGGAGATGGCTCATCAGATTTGGTATTTGTATCCCTCTTTATTTGTTGGATGAGAAGATGTGTTTGGTTTATGTGTTTTGGATTATTTATATATGCATATGTGTATTGTAAATGCTATAATGGGTTGTGTTATAAAGCTACAATAAGAAGTATGCTGCAATATTGCATTGAGTTGTGTTATAAGGCTCGAATAAGAAGTATGGTGTTCATGGTTTTAGAAGTTTTATATGTTGGAAATGTTTTTGCGTGCTATGTTATAAAGCTCCATGGACAACCTATTTTGGTGATTATAAGCATCATTGAACACCAAGGACAATGTTCACCCAAGGGGGAGGGGTTTGCAACAACCCCTAGTTTATTTCGTATGTAAATAAAATAAGATGAAGGTCATGGGACATGTATTGCAAGTTGAATGGTTCGAAAAAATTATAGTGGGAATCACTTGTGGTTTAGTAATGGCTATGGAAACTTGGAAAAGACATTGAAAAGTGCAAAGAGGAAATAACTGGAATTTAATTATGAAAATAAGGGAAAATAGGAGAAAAGGATGTTGAAGAGACACCAATTTCCATGCAAGGGAAATCAAAGGAAAAATGAAGAAAAATAAAGAAAAAATAGACATCAATGATAAAAGGGCATTAGAGAACAAGTTCACAACTTTGGTTAGTTCATTTTTGGCTCTCTCCTTTCATTCTCTCACTCAGAAACTCTTACATGCTTAGAGCATTATTGGAGAATCCTTGGAACATACTAGAAATAACTTGTATTAGAGAAAGAAAGAAAAGGAAGGAAATGGATCACAAGGAGACAACTGGATAACAATCTAAAACATGCCTACTTTGCAAGGAATAGGTTGCATGTGTGATTTCCTTGCTAGTTTTTGGATGCATGGTATATGTATGTGTTTCCATGGTTATGAAATTTCATGGGCATCAATATTTTTGTAGATTCACAGTGGTTTCATCCTTTCCCTTCCATTTCCTAGATTTCCATGGCGTAGTGGGTTCCCCATTTGGTTTTTCTAATTGTTTCTCAGGTTTCCTACGACTATAGGTTGGAACAATTCTCTGGAGTCCTGAAACAACATGGGTTCCTTGGATGTTGTGAGTTGAGTTACTAGCCCCCGAGGCCTATGGGTTAGGAAAAACACTATGGATCCCTGAAACAACTTGGGTTTATTAAAGGTTGTGGGTTGATTTACTAGTTCTTGGAGCCCTCGACAACTTGGGTAGAGACCAATCTAGTGGATGCTAGTGATTTCTAAACCATATAGGTGAGATCATTGCCCTTGAGATTTGAGGTGGTTTGTCCTTTGGAATCTTTGGATGATTTTGTTTTGGTTTCACTCTTATGGCCCCACATTCATGCTTGGAATAGGATGCAAGGGTTATTGGATGAAAGAGAGATTTGGTTAATCCAATCTATGGTCAAGTGGTACATGGAAGTCCCTGACTTCATTGGCATTTTTATATGTTAATATGTGTGATATTCCTATTTTTATCTATGACCATTTGTATTGGTTATTATGGTGATCTTATGACAAATTTGTCATAGTTTCTATTTTGGTTATATGTTGGTTATATGCATGTTTTTACGATGTGCTCTAGATATGACTCTTGTTGATGATTATATAAGTTACTGGTTGGTTAATGAATGCTTGTTATAACAAGTATTATTGCAACTAGCTTAAGAGGGCATTGAGAATTCCTAGTGATTCTCAAATGAAGTTCAAAAGTTTATGATCAGATATGCATTCATGACCTATAGATTTAATGTCTACCACATTTTTGATAAAATGTCTATGATGTACTAGGCATTTTTTGTTAAATATCTTCTTCAAGTTTTGAATGGTTATCCTTTTTAATGCCTTATTTATGTTTTTAGAAAGTTATAGGTAATTCTAGGAGGTGGTCGAGAGGCTAGCTGAAAAAAGTGGCATAGGCCTCATGACCACATGCACAAAAATGGGGATTCTGGTCATAAGTGCATGGTGATAGGCTTGTGGGCATGGTTATAGCTTCCCAACTACATGGTTGTTGTGTTGTGGGTGTTGTTTTGGAATCAAGATATAGAAAATGACTTCTATATCATGGATTGACCACCGGGGGTGGCTTTCAGGCTCTTGATTAGTCTATACTCTCAAAGGGATGTCAGTATGTGTGTTTTCTTTTGTAGTCCCTGCTTCCATAACTAGAACTTGGAAGTTGGGTCACGTCATAGTGAGAATTGGATCATTTTACCCTGGAGATCTTGTAAAAGTGGGTAAATGTGGGAGGGGTTGTTATCATTTTCATATCGAGTTCTCCCATTCGGTCTTTGCAATGCAACCCCAACCTTTTAGAGAGCCACTTTAGGAATATTCCATCATCTAGTTAATGATGGATTTGAAATCTATATGGATGATTTCACACCTTATGGTGATGAATTTGAGGAAGCTTTGAATAACGTAGAGAAAGTCATCATCAAATGTATATTTACCAAACTATGCGTTAGCCATGAGAATTTCCATATTCTAATGACATAAAGCATGGTTTTAGGACATCTTATTTTTGTTGTAGGTATTTAAGTGGACCAAGTGAAAATTGAGGTAATTCTTAGGATCCATATTCCTTTGACTCCATAAGAGGTATGTAGTTTCATTGGATATTCTAGTTATTATCGAAGTTTTATATTAAAATTTTTAGAACACTATGGATCATCCAAATTCTGTTTCTCAAAAACCACTCCACGGAAACCTACAAACTAAGATTTTTACCTTGTACGGAGGGGACACTTGGAAAGAAATTCGTGATCTCGCGAAAATAAGGGTTAAGATATAGAGAAAGGAAGCAGATATTTACCCTGACATTATTTATATCTCACTTTTCTCCTCTCTGTACATCAAAAGTCCTGATGATGAGTCTTGGTATAGGCTCGAAATGTTGACAAAAGAATGAAGAACACTGTGGATCATCCAAATAATGTTTCTCAAAAACCACTCCACAGAAACCTACAAACTAAGATTGTTACCTTGTATGGAGGGGACACTAGGAAAGAAATTCGTGATCTCGAGAAAATAAGGGTTAAGATACAAAGAAAGGAAGCAGATCTTTACCCTACCATTATTTATATCTCGCTTTTCTCCTCTCTGTACATCAAAAGTCCTGATGATGAGTCTTGGTATAGGCTCGAAACGTCGACAAAAGAATGAAGAACACTGTGGATCATCCAAATTCTATTTCTCAAAAACAAGTCCACAGAAACCTAAAAACTAAGATTGTTACCCTGTACGGAGGGGACACTTGGAAAGAAATTCGTGATCTCGAGAAAATAAGGGTTAAGATACAGAGAAAGGAAGCAGATCTTTACCCTGACATTATTTATATCTCGCTTTTCTCCTCTTTGTACATCAAAAGTCCTGATGATGAGTCTTGGTATAGGCTCGAAACGTCGACAAAAGAATGAAGAACATTGTGGATCATCCAAATTCTATTCTCAAAAACCACTCCACAGAAACCTACAAACTAAGATTATTACCCTGTACGGAGGGGACACTTGGAAAGAAATTCGCGATCTCGAGAAAATAAGGGTTAAGATACAGAGAAAGGAAGCAGATCTTCACCCTGACATTATTTATATCTCGCTTTTCTCCTCTCTGTACATCAAAAGTCCTGATGATGAGTCTTGGTATAGGCTCGAAACGTCCACAAAAGAATGAAGAACATTGTGGATCATCCGAATTCTGTTTCTCAAAAACCACTCCACAGAAACCTACAAACTAAGATTGTTACCCTATACAGAGGGGACACTTGGAAAAAAATTCATGATCTCGAGAAAATAAGGGTTAAGATATAGAGAAAGGAAGCAGATCTTTACCCTGACATTATTTATATCTCGCTTTTCTCCTCTCTGTACATCAAAAGTCCTGATGATGAGTCTTGCTATAGGCTCGAAACGTCGACAAAAGAATGAAGAACACTGTGGATCATCCGAATTCTGTTTCTCAAAAACCACCCCACAGAAACCTACAAACTAAGATTGTTACCCTATACGGAGGGGACACTTGGAATGAAATTCGTGATCTCGAGAAAATAAGGGTTAAGATACAGAGAAAGGAAGCAGATCTTTACCCTGACATTATTTATATCTCACTTTTCTCCTCTCTGTACATCAAAAGTCCTGATGATGAGTCTTGGTATAGGCTCGAAACGTCGACAAAAGAATGAAGAACATTGTGGATCGTCCGAATTCTGTTTCTCAAAAACCACTCCACAGAAACCTACAAACTAAGATTGTTACCCTGTACGGATGGGACACTTGGAAATAAATTCGTGATCTCGAGAAAATAAGGGTTAAGATACAGAGAAAGGAAGCATATCTTTACCCTGACATTATTTATATCTCCCTTTTCTCCTCTCTGTACATCGAAAGTCCTGATGATGAGTCTTGGTATAGGCTCGAAACGTCGACAAAAGAATGAAAAACACTGTGGATCATCTGAATTCTGTTTCTCAAAAACCACTCCACAGAAACCTACAAACTAAGATTGTTACCCTGTACAGAGGGGACACTTGGAAAAAAACTCGTGATCTCGAGAAAATAAGGGTTAAGATATAGAGAAAGGAAGCAGATCTTTACCCTGACATTATTTATATCTCGCTTTTCTCCTCTCTGTACATCAAACGTCCTGATGATGAGTCTTGGTATAGGCTCGAAAGGTTGACAAAAGAATGAAGAACACTGTGGATCATCAAAATTCTATTTCTCAAAAACCACTCCACAGAAACCTAAAAACTAAGATTGTTACGTTGTACGGAGGGGACACTTGGAAAGAAATTTGTGATCTCGAGAAAATAAGGGTTAAGATACAGAGAAAGGAACCAGATCTTTACCCTGACATTATTTATATCTTGCTTTTCTCCTCTCTATACATCAAAAGTCTTGATGATGAGTCTTGGTATAGGCTCGAAATGTCGACAAAAGAATGAAGAACACTGTGGATCATCCGAATTCTGTTTCTCAAAAACCACTCCACAGAAACATACAAACTAAGATTGTTACCCTGTACGAAGGGGACACTTGGAAAGAAATTCGTGATCTCGAGAAAATAAGGGTTAAGATACAGAGAAAGGAAGCAGATCTTTACCCTGACATTATTTATATCTCGCTTTTCTCCTCTCTGTACATCAAAAGTCCTGATGATGAGTCTTGGTATAGGCTCGAAACGTCGACAAAAGAATGAAGAACACTGTGGATCATCCGAATTCTATTTCTCAAAAACCACTCCACAGAAACCTACAAACTAAGATTGTTACCCTGTACGGAGGGGACACTTGGAAAGAAATTCGCGATCTAGAGAAAATAAGGGTTAAGATACAGAGAAAGGAAGCCGATCTTTACTTACTCAAATAGAATAAAGACATTAGTAATAAATAAATAAAAGAAAATACCCTGACATTATTTATATCTCGCTTTTCTCCTCTCTGTACATCAAAAGTCCTGATGATGAGTCTTGGTATAGGCTCGAAACATCGACAAAAGAATGAAGAACACTGTGGATCATCCGAATTCTGTTTCTCAAAACCCACTCCACAGAAACCTACAAACTAAAATTATATAACCATTATATGTATTTAGAAGAAATGTGGAATTTATGTAGACTCATAAATGCAATAATGCCTTTGCAGAGCTAAATAAACTACTTTCAACAACACTAGTATTACGATGTCCCAATCATAAAATCCAATTTATTGTATCCTTTGATACATCTACCACAACCATATGATCAATAATTGGGAAGGAAGAGGACAAGAAACCCTATGATAATTTTTACTACACTAGGAAAACTGTAACACTAGTAGAATTAAATTATACAATAAGAAAAGATGAGTTGTTGTTCATTGTTTATGTTGTTAATAAATTTTATCATTATATCATTGGCTATCTTGTTTTCCTATATATGGATCATTCTACTATTAAGTATTTACATAATAAATGGATTATTTGGTATAGTTTCTCATTGGTTTCTTTTTTTGTAGGAGTTTAACATCACCATCAAGGATAGGCTCGGGAAGCAAAACCTCATCACAAATTTCATATCCAAAATTCTGCCTATGAGTGAACCATCTCCTATAGAAGATCAATTTTTAGATGAGTATTTATTCATGGTATCTACTAAAACACCGTGGTACATTGATGCCACCAACTATCTCTTGGTAGGGAAGTTACCTTCACATTTGTCTCCTTGAAAGATCATAAAGATCATTCAACATAGTTCTCACTTTTCCTAGATAGATGGTTATCTATTTTTATATTGGAGATGATATTTAGATTTGTAGATTCATAAGGGAAGGAAATATTTATGATATCCTTAAAGCCTACCATGACAAAGTCTATTTAGGTCATTCTATTGATCGAAGAACATGACATAAAGTATTACAGAAGGGTTACTTCTAGCAAAAAATATTTAAGGACACTAAGAAGTATGTTCAAGGATGTGACAACTACCAAAGTATGGGGAATCCTATTCAATCTAATGAAATTCCTCTTCAAATGCATCTGGTGGTCGAACCATTTGAAAAATGAGCTTGAATTTTGTGGGCCTCATTAAACCTCCCTCTAATAAAATATCTCATATTTTGGTTTGTAATGACTATGTTACAAAATCAGCGAAAGTGAAAGCTCTTTCAAGAGCTACAAAAGAGGTAGTTTCAAATTTATTATTTGAACTCTTTGCTTGATATGGCCTACCTAGAGAAATTATTATGGATTGAGGACCACAATTCACAACTCATAAATCTTAGAAAAATTGTAAAAATATGGCATTAGGCACAAAGTTACCTCCCTTTACCATCCACAAGCAAACGAGAAGGTTTAAATCACACAAAAAGTGTTGGAAAACATTCTCACAGGAAAAAGGCTACTAATCAGTTAGATTGAGATTTTAAGTTTCCTAAAGCACTATGGGATTATCACACTACTTGGCATAATACCACATGATTTTTACCTTACCAACTTGTGTATGGAAAAGAACCCATTTTTCCAATTGAGTTTGAGATTAAGACTCTTAATATTTCCGTAGAAGTAGGACTGGACCTCTCAGAGTCATAGAAGAATCACCTAGAGAAACTCAATTAATTAGACAAAATGCACCTCGTTGTCCTTCAACAAACATCCATAGTTCAACAAAAAAGGGCCAAATGGTATGATCATATCATCAAGAGAAAAAATTTCCAAAGCGTTGACTCAACATTATTGTATGACTCCAGATTCTTGGACTTCTCTAGTAAACTTCAAACTAGATGGTTAGGCCCTTATGAGATCAATCAAGTATATGATAATGGAAGAATGTGCCTTACTAATATAAATGACTATGGTGTCTTTTTCCTTGCAAATGGTCATTGATTGCGCTTATACCATCAACCAATCACAAATGACTATTTTATTCACATAATCATAGATGACGCAAATTCAAAATCATAGGTGGATAGGGGAATATCCCCACAACAGAAAATACACAAATTTCTTTTTTTAAATTAATATATATATAGATATGTTTACTTCTACTTTTATTTCTTTCACTTTTGGTTGATTTTATTTATTTATTTCTTTTATGTATATATTTGTTTTAACATAAGTTGCTCTATCATAACTCAAAGCTATTGGAACTTTAAGTGAAAGTTGTTATAACTGTAGGTCACAGTTTATACAACCTCAAGCCAGATTTGTTGCTCCTTTACTCAAATTTGAATGAGTATTTCCTTTGTATATGTTAACAAGACTTCTAAGTTATATTGATCTCTTGATCCCTTATTACTTCAAAAGTGACTATGATCAATTGAAACTATTACCCTTTTCCTATCACCATACACTTCACCATCTTAGAAATCAATTTAGGGGAGAGGATTGTTTCATTGTTGAAATTTAGATATTTGAATGGTAACAACTCATTTCATGTTAGTTATCCTTCTTAAGTACTCTACAACAAGTTGTGCAAATCCAGCAAGTTGTGCAAATCCTTCTAAAAATAACATTATTGCCATAACTTTTTATAGTAGACCATCCCCATTAGTATTTACATTAAATTTAAAAAAAAAACATTGTCATCAATGACTCTAAATAATTTTTGCGTTATTAAATGAAATTCTCCATCTCACTTCACATTAAAGTAGCCATGAAAAAGGGACTATGGTGACAGATGTGTTAAAAAATGTAACTTAAGGAGTGATGTAATGTGCATAGTAAATAAAATTTCATGCCATCCACCTTCCACAAATTTAAAATATCATATCATATATATATCTATATATAATATATATATATATATAATAATATATATATATATATATATATATTATATATATATATATATATATATATATATATAATATATATATATACTATATATAATATTAATTGGAAATCTGAATATAAAACAAAACCCATCGGGGTACTGAACAGACCTACTGGCATGGGGCCATGCTTTTATGGTACCAAGGCAAACCACCCTAGGTACTGAATTGGCATATTGGAAGTGGGCATATACCAAGTAAATGGGAGACACAAAATAGAATAGCACAACCTTGATCACCTAGGGAAGGGCATTGATCACATTCAATCACCATTGGTCCTATAGTCAAAGCTAAGGGGAATAAAATCCATAATTTGGCTTTCAAAGAATGGCTTGAAATTTCCTACAAGAATAATTATTTGATGTTTTCATTTTGAAAATATAAGAAAACTATGGGATGTGGGACCCTTAGAAGCCATTTCTCTTTTCTTACATTAATATTATTTATTGTATTCTTGCTATGATAAAGGGGAAATTCTTACTAATCTAACAATGATTGATTATATCGTTCGAACATTAATATTTATTTATTTTTCATTGACTCAAACACCCTTGTTGTTCTATCATCATAACTTCCTTATCTTTACAAAGGGGTTATCAAGCATTTCAATCATTAAACCAAGTCTTGCACATTTGAAAAACACAAATATCTTATATCAATGCGAAGATTTTGGCAACTCCCACATAATTGTCATGTGTAATAAGTTATATGGAGGTGTGAATATTATCTTTGAATTATCATTTGAAATGACTAATTAAGTGACCCCTTGGATTCTTCTATGTTTTATTTGACCTTTGGGCAAGGAAGAGTATTAAACTAGTTGCAAGGGTTGGTGTGGGATGTCATAAGTCCTTCCCATCACCTTGTTGTACCGATCCATATGCTTTACCATCAATCATGTGTTCTTACCGAAACCATGTAATGAAAGCTAAGAAAATAATAATAGAAACTTTGGTATCTTACAAAGTCTGTTAGTCACCTTTAAACAAAAAAAATTAATTGTAGTCATAAGAAAGGGGTCCAATAAACTTGATATGAGCCAAAATAGCTCTGAGCTATAGAGGAAGAACACAATATTTTTAACCATTCTCGATGGGTGTAATATTTCAAAAGAATACAATCTTTGATAAGGAGATTGCAGTAAAATTTATGAAAAGTTTTAATGATGGAATGAAAGTGGTAAGAAATTTATAGGTTAAAGTAACTCAGTGTTAAATTGTAGCAAGAAAATGATTCATTTGACTTGCGCCTTAGTCAAATGGAGAAATTAGAATTTCCACTTCAATAGGATGAGGTGTCAAACAATTAATAGGAGTGACACAGCAAAATCACTCAGTTAAATCAGTCAATTTGAGTTTGTGGATGAGAATTAAATTGTGCATGAGTTGATTGCTAAGATATATAAATCTAGTGGAATTATGGTTAGTGAAACTCAACTATCTAAGCTCTAGTCATGAATAGAGTCAATATGAGTTCAGTTGAGTAGTTGTAACTATTGTTAACTCACTGATCTTTCAATTAACTAGTTAGTTTACTAAAAATAAGCCTAGTTTTGCATGTAATTCGAATTGCCCAATTTAGTGGAGGAAAAAGGCATAAATGTAACTTTTATTGTATACTAGTGAGTGTCATAGTTTTCATTGCGAAGGCGAGATAATTCTCTTATTATTTGCACAAGGAAATAGGAATTTCCATATCTTTCAGAAGTAGGAATTTCACAAGGAAATAAGATGAAGCATGAGGCCTATTTTTCCTATTTATTGGGTAGAGAAGTCTCAGGAGGAGGATATCGATATTGCAATGCAGGTTGGGATTCAAAAATTGAAGTTTTCATAGTAATAGATCATTGTTCTTACCTGATTTAATATAAATAAAGGAGGGGATTTACCAGTTAGGTTTCCCATAATTTTTTTTTTCATTGTGATTGAATGATTGCATGTGTTTCTATTGTATGTTTTCCATTTAATAGATTGAGTAGAAGAAATTTATGTCTATGACATCAGTATAATTTCATTACTAGCTACAAATTTCAATTTATTTCTACATGGTATCATAGATATTCAAAAGTACATAGAAACTAAAATCTTGACCATCTCCCAAAGAAATTTTGAATAAAAGATTTGTGATGCAAGTATTTTATTCAGTGCATGAATAATGTCTTTCAATGGATTGAGGCTTGACTATGCATTGGAGGAAACTTCAAATTTCTATGTTTGGAAATACAATATGGAAGTTATGTTGAATTACAATGGAGTATCAAAGTACACACAAAATAATATTCCAAAAGAGTAATATCAGATGCACAACAACTGGCTAAGTGGAAGAAAGACACAACAAAATGTAGGAGGATTATCCTAGATGGAGTTAGAGATCATTTGACTTCAAATTTTCATGGAAATAAGTCTTATTATGGAATGTTAAAATCCCTCATAGACCGATTCGAAAGTAGCAGTGATGCCAAGAAGATGGTGTTAAGAGATAATCTTAGGAACATTCAAATGGGTAAAAATGAGATTGTTGTTCAATAGTGAGCTAGATTCACTCAGGTGAGAGATGAACTTGGAGGAGTAGAAAATATTGTGTCATCATCTAAACTTTTTGGCTTAGTTAACCTTGGTCTACTTAATTCCTATACAAATCTCAGGATTTAGGTAATGGAAGAGACAATATACTACAATAGGAGAGACTTTGGTCTGACTTGGGGCAGGAGGAGATTATAAGAAACACTAAAGATGGAGTCACATCTAGAACTGATGAGGAAGGAAACTTTTATTTAGTAGGAAAATGATATAAATCTAAAGGAAATAATTCCCAAGGAAAGACACAATCTAGCCATAACCATGGAAAGAAGAAATATCTCAGTAAAATTAAATGCTTTCACTACCATAAGTATGGACACTATGCAACCAAGTGTCCACATAAGAAATCTAGTAAGAAGCATGCTACACAAGAAGGAGGAGATGTTCACACATTGCAATTTGACTTAGATTTCACTCTCATTACTTGCATGGAAAATATTGTATGAGGTAGTGTATTGTACTTAGACTTTGGTGGCTCATTTCATATGACAAGAAATAAAGAGTTCTTCAGTAGCTTAGAGGTGAAGGACCTACAATTACACATAGAGCTTGGAAATGACGGAAGGTATAGTACCAAAGGGATTGGAACTGTCACCTTTAATAGGGATTCAAGCTCCCATCTTCACCTAAATAATGTAATTTATGTGTCTAGTTTAAAGAAAAATCTAGTTTCTGTAGTTCTACAGGAAGACAAAGGATATCATCAGGTGTCCATTAGAGGGAAGGCATATCTGAAGCATGTTGCTACTGGACATGTAAAACAAATTATTGTTCAATCTAGAGGTGGATGCATGCACTACATTGAGTAGCAAAGCATAACATGTTCAGGGCTGAGATGTTGGAAATATTTAGCATAGGTGCATGGGATACCTACACCATGGAAGTTTGAAAATAATGTAGTAGATTACCATTGGACTTCCAAAATGAAGCCTTAATCAACATGATGTCTGCAAGGGATGTAATCTTTGAAAATATGCTAAATCCTCCTTCCAGGGCTAAGATAGCAGGGCTAGCTCCATCTTCAAGCGAGTTCGATTAGATGTGTGTGGAACATTTTCCACAGTATCAACAACAAAACACAAGTGTTATGGCATATTCATAGATGATTTTTCTCACAAATGTTATATCTATTTCATGAACAATATATATTAGGTTTATTCAAAGTTTGTTGAATTCAAAGACTTAGTTGAAAATGAAAATTGGAAGAAATCTAAATCCCTTAGAAGTGATAATAGAGGAGATTATGTGTCAAATTCCTTAGAAGGTATTTGATTGCACCTCACAACCCACAACAAAATGGGGCTGTAGAGAGGAAAAATAGAAGTGTTGTAGGAGTTTCTAGAGAAATGCTTCATGATCAGTGGTTGCCACTATCCTTGTGGGTAGAATCGTGGAATACAATTGTTTATTTATAGAACAAGAGCCCTCAATAAATTCTTGGAATGATTACATCTAGAGATACTTTCACTAGGCAGAAGTTATGTGTCTTACCCTTTTTCCTTTTTGGATCCATAATCTATGTTCATATCTCCGAATATTGCATAAAAATATTGGATCCTACTATAGAGAGGGGGATCTTTGCAGGCTATACTGACAAACCTCATATTTACCAAGTGCACATTCCCTCACTTAGGATGACTATTATGAGGATGGATGTCAGATTTGATGAAGAGAAATCTATGAGGAGCTCTATAGAGAAATATTTGAGCATACCACTAGAGGAGGAGCTTCTAATGCCAAAGGACAAGCTTCAGCCAAATCCACAGTGTCAAATATTGATCAAAGGTAAGAGGACATTCAAGGAGGATGATTTGGAGTGGCCACATGTGGAGGATCAAAGAGACGACTGAGTGGAGGTACCCACTAATAAAGAACACTATAGAGAAGTGAAGAAGAGTACTAGTATGGCTGAGATGTTGGTGAAGGAAGCTTAAGAGTAGGTTCGAGCTCCTATATCCTTGCACAGACAGAGGAGATCACCAGAAAGATACAAAGGATATATGGCAATCATGTCAGAGTTGATTGATTCTGAACCATGTTCTTTTGAAGAGGTCATTTCATAGTAAGTGTGGGTAGATGCTATGTTGGAGGAGTATGCTACATCATGAACAATTATGCTTGGAAGGTTGTTCCTATACCTAAGGGAAAATTAGTTATTGGTTCGAGGTGGTTGTATAAGGTGAAACATGCAGCTAATGGAAACATTGAGAATTACAAGACTAGATTTGTGAGCAAAGGCTTCTAACATGTGGAGGGGATTTATTATGCGGAGAAATTTTCCCCTATGGAAATATACTCATCTATTAGGATGTACTTGTATTTGGAGCACAATTTGGGTGGAGGATCTAGCAAATGGATGTTAAGATTGCCTTCCTCAATCGAGTGGTTGAGAAAGAGATATACATTGAGAAACCTGAGGGGTTCGAGACATTTAATAGGGAGACACATGTGTGTAGGCTTAAGAGAGCCCTCTATCATCTCAAGAAGGAACATTTTCTTTGGTACACTCACATACATTATTATCTCAGTGGATTGGGCTTCTCTAGGAGTGAAGTAGATGCCAATCTCTACTAGATTATGGTAGATGCTTGTTTTCTCATCTTAGTTCTCTATGTGGATGATTCAATTATGAGAGGAGATGATATTTGGATCCAATATTGTAAGGATGACCTTGAAATAGAGTTTGGGATGAAGGATATGGGTTTGATGCACTACTTCCTTGTCTTGGAGTGTGGCAGGGAAATGGAGAGATATTTTTTAGATAGGGAAATCACAAATTTGAAATCCTTCATAGATTCCATATACAAGATTGCAAACCCATGAATACTCCTCCAAGTATTTACTGGATGAAAGAAGATGCTTCTATAGGAGAGGTATTGATGGCGCTATCTCCAGATAGATGGTCTAGTCCTTGACGTACTTGGTGAACACAAGGCCTGATATTTGTTTTGCAATGAGCCAACTTAGTCAGTTCATGGTGGATCCTACTAAGATTCACTAGAAAGAAACATTTTTTTTTATAAGATACCTCAGAGGAACAAAAAAATTTGGTTTATGATAAACATTGATTGATGTAGTGAATCTACAAGGCTTCACAGATGTAGATTTGGAAAGGAGTCCACAAGATAGAAAGAGCACATCACGAGTAGTCTTTAGTGTTGGGTCAACAACAATTTCTTGGTACAATAGGAAATAATGATATATAACATTCAAATAAATAGAGGCCTCGTATATGGATTCTAGTCAGGGTTCATGTGAGACTATTTGGATGAGGAATATTATGATTGGTCTCTTGAGTTAGCGGATTTAACCTACACTGATCCATTGTGACAATCAGAGTTGTATAAAACTCTCTGAAAATACAAATTTTCATCATAATTCCAAGCGTATAGACCTTCGGTACCATCACCTGAGCAATTATGTGCAAAGGAGGATTATTATGTGACAATACATTCCTCCAAAGGAGTATGATGTTGAGATTTTGATGGGGCTTGACCCAGGTTCAGCGTTATCTATACCAACCAACAAAAACCTAATTGCTGGCCCATTCGACGACAACCTACATAGCGCAGGCTGCATTCTCACCTGAAGTAGTATTGGGGGATGACAGAACTAGGTTTCTGCAAGCAAAGTCCTGTGTGATAGGTTTTTGTAGTCCTAGGGCATAGGTCTACCTTCACAAACCCTTAACCCTTCCGAATAAGAAATTACCATAATTGTGCTTAAAGAACTTATTTATTTTCACACCAGATAAGTATTAATTTAGATAATTTTCACAAAGAGGGAAATTATAGATACTTGCAAAAATAAGAAGTAATACATAGATTCATCCAAATTTGCTCAAAAGTATCTTTATTAAGTATAATCGTTCAAGTACATAGTTATTTTCCTTGCACACTCAGCTGCAGGGGCCCACGCACTCAGCCTACAGACTTACGAAGGTCTCCACACACTCAGCTGTAGGAGCCTTCCCCTTTTGCCTAATTTTAGGAAACAAACCCTTCCTACCTTGGCTTCTTTCCCAAAACAATGATCTTCTATCTTAGTTCTCACCCTAGACTCATTATGACTCATATATATATATATAGAAATTTGATTATAATACCATGGTTTTCGAACCATGGGTGGGTTTCAAAACCGTCTTATCACTTACCCACCTAAGGGACTAAATCTCCTTTGACTCATACTATCTTCATTCTCCACTTGCACATTTTGTGGAGACTTTACGTTTTATACAAAAATTAACCCAAAATTTGACCAAAACTTAACCCCAGGGACCCCATCACAACAATTTTTGAAGAGGAAAGTCCAAGTTCACATGAGATAGATAGGGGTTGTTCAAAACCCTTTTCTTGCTAAGAGGGAGTGTTAAAGTTTAGCAATAAAAGGCTTCATTTGACTTGGGCCATAAGCAAATGGATAAATTCAAATTTCCCCTTTAGCATGATGAGTTGTCACATAGTTAGCAGGAGTGACATGGAAAAATCACTCAGTAAAGTCAATGAATTCGCGTTTGTGGGAAAGAAGCAAAGTTTTGCATGAATTTATTACTAAGATATAGAAAACTAGTGGATTTATTGTTGGGACGTGGTCCCCCAGTGTTAGGTTTTGCTAAGTCTTCAGTCAATTTTTGATAAGATATTGTAAAGACTTTGCATTTTAAGGAGCAGAGTATGATTATTGTTGGTTGCTAAGAGTCAAAGGGGATTTTAGGCAAGTCAAAGCCCCTTATTTTGTAAAGGGATGAGTTGTATTAAGCTTCAGACATGGTCCGCGGACCATGCTAATGTAAAGTAAACACTATAAAAGGGAGTCATTGAGGACACTTAATTATTATTTTATGTATTTGGATGAAGGGGAGGGATCATGTTGCTATGTGCATAGAGACCTCCGCAAGTCTGCAACTGAGTGTGCGGGCCCTTGCAGCTATGTGTGCAGGTTCTGAAAAGTATATGTATTAAAGATCTGTAATAATAAAGAGTATTTGAAGCAATTCTATGTCTGAACTATATGCTTATGTGTTTTCTTTATTTATTCTTAGTTGAATGCCATTTATATGTAAGGTTGTCTTAATTACACCAGAAAGACCTAGATATACTGTTATATGTTATTTTATGCATGATTAGGCCCTCAAGTGAAGCTCATAACTCTATTTAATTGGAAATTTCTTTAAGTTTGGGGATTTTGAGGACAAAGGTTCATGAAGGTAAGATCAAGCCTTAAAATGAGGAAACAGCTTACCCCCACATCACATAGCCTTATGGATGCAGAAACCTAGTTCTAGAATCATCCAATACTACCTCGGATGATACTGCAACCTACGCCAAGTAGGTTGTTGTCGAAAGGGCCGGTAGTGTAGTGTTTTGTTGGTTAGCGCAACTAACTCTGAACCTGGGTCCAAGCCCACTCAAGCCAACAATTATATCTAGTGAAGCTCATTTATATGAGCTGTAGTCATGAATAGAGTTAGTATGGGTTCAATTGAGTAGTCGTAACTATTTTTAAATCATTGATCTATCAGTTAACTAGTCAATTTACTAAAAATATACCTAGTCGTGAATGTAATTCAAATTGCCTAGTTGAGTGTAGAAAAAAAACATCAATGTAATTATTATTGTACACTAGTGAGAGTACAAAGTTTTCATTGATAAAGTGAGCAAATTATCGTGGATTTGTGCAAGGGAATATGAGGAAGCAAGAGGCCTATTTTTCCTAGGTATTTGGCAAAGCATACTCAGAAGGAGTAGATCAATATTGCAGTGCATGTTGAGCTTCAAGGAATGAAGTTGTCATTGTAATAGATAGTTTTTCTCATCTTATTTAATAAAAAAAGGAGGGGTTTTTTCCCAAGTGGGTTCCCCATAAACATTATTGCATTCATTGTGATTGAATGACTAATGTGTTTCCATTGTATGTTTTCCCTTCCGCGGTTTGAGTAGAACAAATTCGCGTCTACTGATTTCATTAGAAACTACAAAATTTGGGTTATTTTTACATATGTTGTAGTTGAAGTTACAGGGTTAGCATCATAGTGAGAGTAATTGTATGAACCACACACTTTTCTAGAATATGCAACTCAACTAATTTCTAGATGAAGGTCAAGAATTGGTAAAAAAATGGGAAAGATTACAACCCCAATTATCTTCCAAATCCATGGAGAGAATTAGTAGAGATAATCCAGAGATATATGACATGAAATGGGAGAGTTGATGTGGTTCGATCTCACCATCTAAAATTGATGGAAAACATAAAACAAAAGGTATCTCTTAATATCCCTTTCTTTTTGAGATCTATTCTGCATGAAACTGCACATAGAGTTGGACGAGCTAATGAAGCCATTGTAGTTGTGTGAGCCACCATGGGTTGATTAAGATTATATATGTAAGAAGCTGAGGAAATACCCAACAAACATCGGAAAATTTTATTAGAATGAATGAAGAACTGATGGGACAAAACAATAATGAGGAAACCCCTATGGAGAATTCAAAAAAAATGAGGAAATCCCTCTAGAAAATAACCCGTAAAACCATGAATCTAAAATTAGAGATGAAAACCATAAAGTTATAATGGAAAATGATAATATTGAGGGTGAAGTTGAAAGAGGGAATTTTGAAATTAATGATGGAGGATATGAAAGAGAAAATTTGGCTGATCGACTGTCACTTGAGTAGCCAAACACTCCTCCATGGAGACAAAATTGTTGATGTATTAGAATATCTTCAATATGAAGATCCCCAATCTAAAACCTTTCACTCTAAGACAACTCACCAATTAGAAATCCTTCAATATGAGACAACCCTCCAGTTTGAAAGCCTTTAACTTGAAACCATTCAGTCTAAAGCTCCTTAACTAGAAGCCATTCAATAAGAAACTTTTCATTTTGAGACTCTTCATTCCAAAAAAAATCATTCAAAAATCGTTCAACCATAATCAGAGTGCTTGATACATGAATTTATTCAACTAGTGTCTTTACATACTAAAGCCCTCTAATAAAAAACCCCTGTTACTAAAAAACCTAGGATAATAGAAAAGTAGATAGCATCATTCTTAGCTACCTTACCCAAGAGAAGGAGAAAGTATACCCAACTGTATAGATTATTAGGAGAATAAAAATCATATGGTATTATGTCTCTGGAAAGATCAATTTTCTTTCTAGGTGAAACAAAGCTGAAGGAGAAAGATTTTGGTGGGAAAGAAGAAGTTTTTTTGGATCAGGATACATGTGATCAAATGGAAAAAAAAAATAGCTTTGGGTGAATTGGGAAAGGAATAAATAATGATAGGATTGTGATTCATAGGAGAGGAGATGGATGCATATGTACAAAATTATGAAAAAAGTTAAAAACTCATAGGAAATGGACTTCTACTAAGAAGTGTAGAACACTAATCATGATTAGGCATCAGAAAAGGTTGAAGTTTTATTAGAATCTATGGATGTTGAAGATGAAACAACAATTATGGCTCAATAACATCTTATTTTTTCTTCAACCATTATAGTTTAGGAACCTCCTGTTGACTGTTCATCCACTTTGGCTTAGGAACCACCTGTTTATTTTCCAGCGACTATAACTCAAGACCCTACTATTGATTCTTTAGTAGCTAACGCTCAACTTCCTTTTGTTGTTCCTTCAACAACCCCTTCTAGAAGCAGTAAATGGAAGCCTAAAAATCCAATAATAATAATGGATGAAAAGAGGAATAGACTCTTGATAAGGGTTGTCCTATAGAAGTCTAAGTATAGAGGTTGAGGATAATTGTGGCTAAAAACTAGGAGTAGATAGTCCCTCAAAGCCAACAATAAATAAATTTCATGAATTAACAAATGTATAGCTAGAAACAATTGCATAATTAGATGTTGCTTGAGTGAAAATTGGGTATTTGCAAGGGTGAGTTCAGAAGCTGATTCAGGAGAAAAATGAAATTTTCTCTATAATTATAGACATTATGGTTTCTAGGGCTCTAGCTTGTAATTATGGCTTATTTTTAGTATAGAAACATCCGATGCTTAAAATTCGAGCTATAGAGCATGGTCTTTCTTATAATTTTTCATATGTTATATATTTTATATGAGTCTTTCATAAACATAGTGAACCTATGCAATATTTTCTATGTGACCTATACATGCATGATTTCCTGTTGGCAGAGGAGAGAGATGAAAACATCGTTCCATTTGTGGATATGTTCATCTCCAATCTCTTATATCCTTTTCTTAGAATTAGATCAAATGGCATGAGGATTGTAATAATTTTGAGCAAAAGGAGAAGAATTATGGATTACGGGTCAAGGGAGAACCCAAAAATCCATTCTATACATTTCGTAGTCATAACGAATTTGCTAGACAACTGAATATTTCTTTCAAACTCAAGGTTATTGATGTAAGATTATTGGTTTCAGGAATTGAACACTTGAAAGATATCTTAGAAGATGTAACTAGTGAATTGAATATGAGATCAGAAAGGTCTTCATGAGAAATTAATTATAGGTAGCCTTTTAGCCTTCATAACTTTCAGCAAGCCCTTTCTAGGGTTAATTCTTATATTGTAATTTTCATGGGAGTTGGTGTCAACTGGATGGGCTGCAGATACCATTTCCCTATGATATGGTGTTCACTATCGCATTACCAGTCTGATTACGAGCTCTCTACACAAGGTGATTATCTGGTTCTTCAAGAGATTAAATCTAGATCTGTATTTAGATTCTGAGGAGAATAAACATTTGAAGCTTGTTCCCTAACTTATTTGTATGTCAACTACCTTTTTACCTGATAGGAATATTTGCATGAGGAAATCCAATCAGGTTAGTTGGGGGATGATGATTGGCCTTGAATTTTTCTTATTTATTCTATTTGATTCTATTGGGTGTGAGATCTCCCAAGGCAAGTTTTGGGTCTTAAATCCCAAGCTTTGACTAAGTCCGATGTAAAGACTCTGTGATTTGTGGGCAAGGAGTGCGAAGATGATAAATGAGGCAGAGGGTTGTTCACCCTCAGTTTTGTACTGTAATGTCGGTTTGAGAGATCTACCCATGGTCCGTGGACCATAGGATTGTATAAATAGAGCGAGGCTCTAAGTGTAAACAAAATATATAAAGCAATCAATCAATGGGAGATCTAATAAGGAAGTATTGAGTCTAAGTGTAGAGTCGTGTCTTTGGGTCATAGAGTAGGAGAAGGCTTTGTAGCTGAGTGCACAGAGGCCTAGTAGTCTGCAGCTGAGTGCATGGACCCCTACAACTAAGTGCATAGGGCAGGTTGGGTCTATAACTGATTGAAGCATTAATAAAGAGAAGTTTTACAATATTTATGTGTATCTTTTCTTCTTTTATTCATTGAAGTATATTGAGTATGAATTGCAAGTTTACTATTTATTTGCTACACAAAATTATACGAATGTTTTGAACAGGTGAACATAATATAATGTATCTATTTATGCGAAGATAACTAACTATTATAAGAAGATAAGTAAGACCCGTGGTGTGACTTGGGGGAATAACATAGATCGCTGCTCTAGCAGCACGAAAGCCCCACAACCCCTGGTTAGAGCTACTCGAAGAAGAATATAACAAGGACGTGAAGGCCTCATAGGCCAGGAAAGTGCACGAAGTAACCTGCATGAAATAATTCACAGTTGGACTAAATCAAACCCTCAAACATCTCAAGGGTGCAGAAACCTAGTTCCAGCACCCACCCATACTACCTCGGGTGAGACCTCAGTCCGCGCTCCACAGACCATTGCCGAAAGGGCTAGTAGTACACAGATTTTTTTGGCTAATTGACTCTGAACCTAGGTCAAGCCCAAACAAGCCAATAGATTCCTTATCTCTTATATCATCTTGTTGTCCTTTTTGGTCCACATTTATATCCGTTTTCTTATAGTAACTTAGACCTTGGTGAAATTTATGTATTTATGAAATTATGTTATAATGAAGAGAAGTAGTTCATTTTATCTATAATTAAGCTAATGATTCATGGAAGAAGACTTTTCTATAAACAAGTATTTTTAACATGGACGTAGGGAAGATGCATCTAGAATGATTTTTGGTTGAAAGTAAAGATCAATGCAAGAGTTCTTCCTGTGATAAGGTGTTACTTGCAACAATAGGATTTTTTATCTCTTCGTCGAAGGTAAAAGACTTATGTTAAATTGGAAAGAACATCTTGAGAATCCTTGATTCTCATGACATATCTCATTTTGTAACATTATATTGTAATTCCATTTTATAATATAAAACAAAGGAAGTCACGTCTAGGAAGATGATGAACAATTGTTGAACTTAAGACATCTGAGAATTGTGTTTTGGTTGTATTTACTTTTATGAGACTTCTTAATGAAAAGAAATATCAATTATATTTGGTATTTGTTTACTCATATTTTGATACGAGTTTCTTCTAAAGATATACCGAATCCTAGGAAGTTGGGCCCACTACCCTGGATGAGGTGTTTTCTTGCATATGTAAAATTTATTAGTTTAGTTTCCTGTTGTTATTTTCTAACTAGCTATTTTTTATCCACCAGTGTGGTAAATAATTATTTTTAGTCTCACTTAGATATTAGATGTTTGATAACGATATAGTTTATTGCATTATTTCTTGATTGTTGTTTCTTTAGACATGTATTTGTCATTTCCTTAGTTTATCATTATTGTTTCTTGAAAAAGGAATTGTTATTACCTAGTGATTGTTTTTGGCTTATTTCTATGATAGTTAAATAGTTGAAAGTGTATTAGATTAGGATTGAATATTTTGTAAATCATTAATTGATCTCATAGGTCGAACTATTATCTTAATTAGTACGATTTATTAGCTATTTATTTGACTCTCATTTATGTAAGTATGGTTTTGATTTGATTTAGAAACAAACTTTATTTCCAGCCTTGTCATTTACTCTCTAAATTTTACCTTCTCTACTCATTAGGTGTTTCTAGGTCTAATACATTGTAAGGGTGAGTATTAGATATATTTTCCTTTAGTATGAAGGAAGATTAAGGTCATAAAAAAAATTCATGTATCACCAATATTAGACTTTGGTAGTTCCCTACGTAGATTTTGTTAACTACCATGAAATAAATATATGCCTCTTAGGTTAATAGTAATGTTTAGTTAATTAGTTTTCTATTTTGAAAAATTAAAATCATTGACAGAGTTGATCATAGTTGGAGCTAATAATATTAAGGAGAATTGATGTCTCTACCAGGTTCACCCAAGGCTTCTAGAACATTAAAGGTGCAAGGAGATACAAAAAACAGATGAAGGAAATGTCTGACTTGTTTCCATGTGAATAAATTGAGTTGAAGTTGAACATGGGGTATGTCTAAAGAATCAAGGAGAACTAAGTTCTATCTTAGTCCAACCCAAGGATAAAATCCAAGGATAAACATAGTAAGGGAATGGATAACGAGGGCATACATGACATTTGACATATCAAAACTTTTGAATAGTGAATTTTTTTGTTGACAAAAGTGAAAATCATGTGAGGCATGTATAGAAATAGTAGAGTAACCATAAATTGTACTTACATGGGGGCTTTGAAAAACTATGGATGAGGTCATATTAATGAGAAGGATGAATTCCTTGGAATGTAGTAGATACAATGATAGCTGACATTAACGAAAGTGACAAGGACCATCTGGGTGATGAGAGAGGGATGGTTCCCATGGTTAAACTTATATTACCAATGCAACGAAATGGTAAGAAGTGTCATGGGGGTATTGTTGTGTCGAGGAGAACCATAGTCAGAAAAAAGTAGACGAATATTAACAACAATGACAGTCAAACTTGTGACAAATGAGATAAGTGGGGGAGTAACAAGGGTTATATTGGGGGGGTTAGGACATTAAAATTTGACCAATGTGGACCAATATTAATGATAGGATATAAAAAAACCTACTTAGCTGACTCAATGTGAATGCTCCAAACAAAGGTGACATGAGAGTTCTGTCGGTATAGAATGATGGATAGTATCAATTTATTGAGGTGTCAGAAGGTGAAGAGGGGGTAATTTTTTTAGGCTTGAATGTTTCCAAGGAAAAGTAAAAAATAATTCATCCTAAATATTGGTGACCATGGTGAAACCATGTGTATTTATTAGTGATAAAAACAAGGGACGTAATGGGGCCATCTTTTGGGGGAAGGTGGACGAATCAAAGAAAATGAAGTGTTCATAGCTGAAAGGGGATGAAAATCCATGTGAAACTTCATCATAAAATCCTAATAAAACCAACGGGGTGGGATTCTAAGGTAGGTAAGAAAGGGCACAACTAAGAGAGAAGATGTAGTTGTAAGTGAACAAGAAGGAGTATACAAATTCACACAACACAAACAGTTATCCCAGTAGAACCACTTGATCATTTGGAAACCATGCTCCCATTTTATATATCCTTACAAATGATAAGGGGGTTCTATTGGGATAACTATTTGAGGAGTAGGTAAATGTAGTTCTCATTCCTGCAATTGGACCACTTTGTCTAGGAGACATCATAGTGAATAGGATGTGATTGTTTAGGTTAAAGAGGATAAAATGGAAATAATGCAATGTGTCTAAATAGGGACACTAAGAGCCTATATGCTATTTTTATTCATCATACTTGATGAGATTGTTGAAGTCCCATTGATGGCATGAGGGGTCATTTGGGGTCTATGCAAAAAAATTGCATACAAGTAACTAAGAGTACCACAAGTGAGACTCCTCAATCATAATAAAATTGAAAAGGTAGATCTGAAAGTGGTACCCAAAGATGGGAACACCTGTATGAACACATTATGAAATAACTTTGAGATGAAATTCTCTAATACAAGGAATGAAATATACCATTCTCTTCTAGGAACCGTATAGTGAAGATGATTTTTGAAATTGAACCTAGGTTCAAAAATAATAAAAGAAAATTTATAAAGGTGGGACCCTATGAGTTTAATGGGAAGAAAATTTTCAAATACAAAACCTTTAATGGGTTGGGAATAAATTTTCCATTGCAGTTAGTTAGGACATATTCCACCTTGGTGGGACATTTGTAGATAATGTAGGGGCCACACCATCTTGGTTCAAACTTACCAATGCAAATCGTTGAAGTTTTTTATGATAGGTGAGAACAAGGTCACCTTCATTAAAAATGTGGGGAAAAACTTGTTGGCCATATTGAGCATTAGAATGATGCTTCATGGCTTTATTTTCTTGTACCGAAGTGCATCAGTATTAGTCCAAATGTTCTAAGGTAAGTAATCATTGCTCAATCGGGGATTTTTTTTAGAAGGATATCAATTTCTAGTGGAAGTGTTGGTATTTCATGATCGGGTGCATTGAGAGCTTGAAGAATATATTCCTCAAATGTGAAGATAGTTGTTTATGTAGACAGTTTGGGAGGGACAGATGGGACAACCTCATATTTTGATAATAGTGGTACTAGCTCAACTCTTGATAAGAAAAATATGTTATAGTAATAATCATCATCACTTGAATATAATGGGTAATAATGCTCCATTGGATCTTTACATGATCAAGTTTGGATTGTGCAAGATTTTTATTTAGTATAGATGAAAAGGAAATATTTTCATGCCCCTCAACATGGTCCATGGAATGAGGGGGACAATCATCGTTAGGTAAGAGAGTAAGTTCCTCGAACTGGTATATCTCTTCAAATCCACCATAGGAGATATAAAGGAGATCATTATAGGAGAAACTTCATCTTTATCAAGCTCCTCATCGGAGAAGTAAAGGTTTAGTGTTTTTCCACATAAGGAAGTGTTATGATATTGAAATTCACTATCTAGTTGAGATGGAGGTTCACACATGAACATGGGATGGTGTAGGTGGTTGTAGATAGGGAAAGTTTATCTATGAGGGCTTATAGGTGGTGAAATTAGGTAGTGGTGGTTTCATCAATTGCATGATATGGGTGCATGACCTCATGGGGGATCTAATGTATTACCTCATCCTCATGGGGGTTTTCAAAATGAGGGAATCCCTATGGGATCTATGAGTAAGATGAGCGGGGAATGATGGTTATCATGTCTTGTAGAGGGCATTGCATAGGTGTATGTCCATCTTGAGGGAAGCTAGATCAAGGAAGGAGATTATGTAAAGCAGTACATGGCATCTGTATGCAGGGAATCCCTATCATTGGATATTTTTTTATTTTTCCTATATCATGATGGTCCACTACTAGAGGATGAGGTTGGTGATTTAGGTAGTGTCGATGATGGAACAATCGGAGTTATCAAACAAGGTATGATGGATGAGGGTGGGCCTTCTTTTGGTGGAACCTAGTCATCTTCTAAGATAGAAGAAATATAAAGTATTTTATTTGTAGGAGTTCTTTCCTTTGAGGTCTCTATAGGACTACGAGTTTTTGGAATAAATATTATGTATTGGGTGAGAGAGAGGAAAGTATCTTGATAACATCGTAGATCTATATTATGATAAGTGTAATGACCATACAAACCAGAAATAGAACGTGGATGGTTAGTATGAAACTATGAAGTCATGAGTAGTCGTACGGGTGAGGACCAAATGGAATGGGATGTAAAGTTTAGGATGTCCCATAATGTTGGTAGTTATGGGAAAAGATTAATGTTTTGTTCAATGAGACCAAAAATAGCACACCAATGAGAAGTATTAATATATGGGTATGATGATGTTTCGGTACTAGAATTATTTTATGTGGTTCTTGGTTTCAGGGAATCTTTCCCGAATTCTTTCATTTAGACACCATGGGAATTGGCGAAGGGCTTGTAGGTTCTGAAGTGGATGATGGTGTATTGTTATGATTAAGAACCATATGCATATATGGTTTAGGAGCATTATCTTATGGTCACACGTAGCAAATGGGAATAACAAGAGTGAGACCAAGGAATGTATGAGTAGCCA
Organism: Pinus taeda; assembly: GCA_000404065.3. Taxonomy (NCBI): domain Eukaryota; kingdom Viridiplantae; phylum Streptophyta; class Pinopsida; order Pinales; family Pinaceae; genus Pinus; species Pinus taeda. The sequence goes on along the minus strand of APFE030324656.1, from coordinate 122,785 downwards.
TTATAGAGTGCAATGCTTGACCTAGTATATGTAATAGAAAAGGAACTTGAAGGATGGGAGGGTAACTAGTGAAAAATGAAGGACTCCCTATGGGGGTGGAATTGTTGTAGAGGATTATGGAACATAGGGAGTCGCTTTAGTGTTTGACAGATGCTTATGGTGTTAAACAAGGGACTCACCATAGGAGTGGTGACTGTTGCAAAATTTTCCAAAGAAAAGGGAGGCGCTTTGGTAATTATGGGATGTTTAGAGACCAAGACTGTGAACATAGATTATTGAGCGTTTAATGGTATACATAGAGGTTCATTAGGATATAATATAAGTAAATTAAATTCTTTAAAAATTATGGGTCCAAAGTCTTGTATATGCAAAGCATTTGAATGTTTCTCGAGTATGGGTAAAATGTTGTCAACATCTATGGAGGAACGAGGCTCATAATACATGACATGACCAATAATAATAACACACCAATCAAGGGGAAACATTATATCATGAAATATGAAAGAAGAAAACACTTTCATAGAATGCATGAATCCTCATCCTAGAAAGATATTGTAATTTAATGGGGTGTTAATAACCTTAATTCCTACTAGGAACTTCATCCCTACCTATTTGATTAACTTATTTTGGTATACACTTTAGTGTTTGGATGGTCATCCATCATACACTTATAATGGAAAGTTGGAATAATTTATTTCAAGATAACCTAATTTCTTCCAACATGTCTAGACATGGTTCATGTAGATGCACCTTAAGATACAATGCAATGATGAATGATAATGTTGCAGATATTAACTGGGAAATGAAAAACAACTTTGGATGGTAGTCATGGTTGTGAATTGTCTAGATTGAATGTAATAAAGTGTGAATCATTAGGTTCAATCATTCCTTGAGTGATCAACAATTCCTTGCACAGTGATGAGCCTTGTTATTGTAACAAGAGTTTTGCAACTCCCAAGGCTACGAGATTTAATCATCGACATGGGGTTCATACAAACTTAACAGGTCACAGTGTTGTATGCACAATATGCTAAGCTCTACTCAAGTCACACTGAAGTAGTGGATCAAACCAAGGTACGCAAAGATCACTCTATCAACTAAATCTAAATATGAAATGAAGTAAATTGCATGAAAGGGAACTTATAATATACTTGCAAAAATGGAAATGTTACTCTATTTACAAATACGGAAATGCATCCTGCTCAAATGTAAATAATAACCTATTTGTATAAATGTAAAGATTAGACTACTTACAAGAATGTAAAGGCTACACTACTTTTAAAATGTGAAGGCTACGATACCTACATGAATAATAAACATCAATCTATTTGAAAAATGTAAATGTTGCATTCAAAGGAATCCAAGTCTATGCATAGGAAATAACAATGCTTGAAATAGAAACTCTAGCTTGAGAAGCATATAACAAAGAAAGTAAAATTAATATACATTGAAGAAAGGAAAGAGCATGTAGTTAGCCTCTAATAATTACATTCCAAAGATACTAGATCTAGTGAAAAGGTTCATTAGATGCTTCATGATGTAATCAAGAAAATCATCACTATGTTATCCAATTCATAAATATTTCTACTAACCTAATTGCTAAGCTGTGTTGCAATGGTAAAAATGCAAGTCTTAAGTGATATTTAGCCTTCTTCAATCATGATTTCAAAGCCTAAGGGGTATTATTTAGGGTTAAGAGGAAAAAATCAAGCTTCAAGGGAAATTATAGTCAATTTTGGAGTGCTTTCTCATAGTGCTACAAGATGTTGTAGGATTGCTATAAGATGCTAGAGGATTGCCCTGATTTGCTACAAGATTAAGTCTGTGTGCATTATGATGGTGATAAATGTAATTTTATGGTGGGGAAGGGTAAGGTAGGGTATCTTAAGGTTGTGTGGGGCCATTTCCAAGCTTAGTACCCTTTAAGGGCACATCTTGCAGAAGAACCAATGCACACGGTGGCCTTCAATAAACTGGAAATGTACTTTGGTGAATAAAGTTTTGAGAAATTTGTTGAGGTTGAAGGAAGTGATATGGTGGTGGGATAAGGATTTTAAATGACAATTCCAACCCTCCATACTAAGAGTAATACCTGCACACCACATAAATTTACTCAATTTGTCCAAACAACTAGAGCATGTTAACAATGTAAATTGCAGAGAATTGAAATGAGAGAGAAAGGATGAAGTGAATTTTATTCATCATATATCTATTGAATTGAAAGAAATCCAATTCTAAAATTTTCACAATACCTACAACCACAAGAGATTATACTTCATATGCTCAAGGAAAACTACTAAACTAATCACTAGTTTGTAGAACACAAAGTTGCAAGAAAAATACTAATAAAAACTACAAAAGAAAGTAACGATATATTTTGGCTTACCAATACATTATCCTCAACCACACTTCCCACAAGAGAGGTGGTAGATATACATACACAAGAAATTTTCATAAACAAATTCTACTAATAAAGGAAGAAATTGTTGTTAAGAAAGAAATGCATAAGTAAAATATACATAAGAGATATTAGAACCTCCAAGTTTGGCCCTAACTGAAGGATACTTTTCCTTATAAACAAGCTTAGATTGAATATAATAGGATATTTCTCATTAACATAAAATAGCTCTCAAGTACATGACAAAGGAATGCAAATCACAAATTCATGCTCCTAGCACTTAGCAGTCTCTATCTTCTCAAAAATTTCCAATCCTATTGAGCCCATAGGATTCCCTTTTTATGCTAAAGTGAATGAGGGATATCCTCCTTAGAAAGAGCATTTCTCCCTCCAAAATCCCTAGAAAGGTTGATCTATCTCCCAAAGATCCTCACAATCCTTGAGTGGATCAACTGTTAATGGATCTTCAAACTATGAATGACCAAATTTTGGGAGAAATTCAAGTTGTAGTTGAGTAAATGTGGGTGACAAGCCTCCTACATCTTCTTGAATTTCCTCCAACATATATTTACATAGTAAACAAACTCAAATACAATATTTTCCTACACATTAATCACATTAGGGCACAAGATATGGGAAAAACTACTAAACTAATCACTAGTTTGTAGAAAACAAAGCTGCAAGAAAAATACTAATAAGAACTACAAAAGAAAGTAACGAAATATTTTGGCTTACCAATACATTATCCTCAACCACACTTCCCATAAGAGAGTTGGTAGATAGACATACACAAGAAATTTTCATAAAAAAATTCTACTAATAAAGGAAGAAATTGTTGTTAAGAAAGAAAATGCATAATTAAAATATACATAAGAGATATTAGAACCTCTAGGTTGGGCCCTAACTGAAGGATACTTTTCCCTCTAAACAAGCTTAGATTGAAGATAATAGGATATTTCTCATTAACATAAAATAGTTCTCAAGTACATGACAAAGGAATGCAAATCACAAATTCATGCTCCTAGCTCTTAGTAGTCTCTATCTTATCCAAAATTTCGAATCCTATTGAGCCCATAGGATTCCTTTTTTATGCTAAAATGAATGAGAGCTATCCTCCTTAGAAAGAGCATTGCTCCCCTCCAAAATCCCTAGAAAGGTTGATCTATCTCCTAGAGATCCTCACAATCCTTGAGTGGATCAACTGTTAATGGATCTTCAAACTATGAATGACCAAATTTGGGGAGAAATTCAAGTTGTAGTTGAGTAAATATGGGTGAGAAGCCTCCTACATCTTCTTCAATTGCCTCCAACATATCTCTACATAGTAAACGAACTCAAATACACTATTTTCCTACACATTAATCACATTAGGCCACAAGATATGGGAAACAACCTTTAATATTCTTAATAAACATATTATAGTAAAAAATATCTTAATAAATGTGAAGGAAATAGGTGAATATAGGTTGGAGGAAGGATAGAAGGGCCTTATTATGTACCTATTAATGACGCCCATCATCACCCCTTTTTAAAGGTTTTTCTCACCCTCTAAGAAATTTATCCATTAATGTAACACTCCTAACTAGTGATTCCACCTAACGGTCGAACATCACTAACCATTACCAAGTCAATCTCCATCCAAGCTATCTAGGGCTCCAGAGAATTTGTTATAACCAGGCTTCCAAGACTAGTAACTCAACCCAGAATTTTTGCCAAGCTTCCAAAGCGTTTTTCCAACCTAGGCTTCCAAGACTAGTAACACAACCCACAGCTGTCATCAAGATTCCAGAGTGTTTGTTCAACCAAGGCTTCAAGGAGTAGTAACTCATCCCAAAGTTTCCACCAGGTTGTCAAAGATTTTTTCCAAGCAAGGCTTCTGAGACTACTAACTCAACCCAGCAAGGGCTTCCAGAGAATTTTTCCAACCAAGGATTCTAGGATGAGTAACTCACCCCAAGTTGTTACAGGGCTTCCCGAGTGGCTTACAGGACTAGTAACTCAACCCAAGATGTTACAAGGCTTCCAGAGTGTTTTTTCAACCAAGGCTCCCGTAACTATTAAATCAACCCACAACCATAAGGAACATGAGCACCAACCAGAAAAAAAGGTAAACCTAGAACACCATGGATATCCCAGAATTGGCAAGGCTAGATAAAATCACTGTCAATCTAGGAAATCCTCCATTTCAATGATAGATCATAACCAATAAACCACATGCATGGGTCATGTGTGCGAAAACTAGAAAGGAAATCATACATGAAACTTTGTACCTATAAGGAAAATCCATTATAGCTATTGATTGAGATGTCCTATTATGTTTTCATGCTTTTCCATTTCCTTGTTGCTCTAAATCCTAGGCATGCCATGCTCCTCCAAGAGTGCTCCAATAAAAATCTATGCATCAAAGAGTATGAGAGAGAGAGAGAATAGAGAGAGAGCTCTAAAACTTAACTGAGAAAAGGTTACATTAACAAAAGCTACCCATTGATCCTCATAAGCCTTTTTATTAATGAGGCCTCTATTTTCTTCAATTTCCATTACTTTTGCTTCATTGACCTCCTCACATGCAACCTGTGACCTTTCACCTTCCCTTTCTCGTAATTTCCATTATTTTCATAAATAAAATTCCAATTAATTCCTCATGCCTTTCCAAATCCTTTTCCATTTCCTTTTCCAATTTCCTTAGCCATAATGAACTAAAATGAACACCCCTATAGGATGCTTTTCCCACCATTCATCTTGGAATACATGTCCCATCACCATTTTCTTATATTTTTCTTACATGGATTTTTAACCATGGTTGTTAAAAAACCCTCCCCCTTGGGGGAATAGCGTCCTTGGTGTTCAATGACACCTATAAACCAACAAACTGATGAAAAGGAAAACATATTGCACATGGAGCTTTATAACATAGCTCATTACAGTATTTATAATGACCATTACTAAAACATGACAAACATACAATTTATTGGAGCTTTATAACATAAATCATTATAGTATTTACAATAATAACCACATATACACTCATACACATTTTCTTCAACCAACAAATAATCGTATTATCTATCGAGGTTTATAAATCTAGCTTGATATAACATTTACAATAGTATACACATATACACATTTTATTAACCAACAAATAAAAGGATACGATACATACATCAGCAAAAAGGGAATCCATAGGCTCAAACCTCCACCCTCAAAGGTAGTACTAAGATTCACCTCCTTCGTAAGAATTCCAGAATCCACTATCAAAGTCAAAGATGCATCCAATGTCTAGTTCTACAATTCAATGCTACTTGTCCTCTCAGTGTTAATCTAGAAATATGTCCATATGGAATAGAAAACTCTCAGTGTCCCAATCTGCATATGATTCCATCTGGCAATGCTAATGACCAAAAAATATTCATTGCTTGACCTTCCATTCTATGCTACACAGTCCCTCAGGAAATATGGTCACTCCTTTCCATATAGTCACACACCTTCCAAGTTTCGCGGATATCCTCACTTGGCAAGGTTTCTTCGCATCAGAAGGTACATAAAACAAGGCATATCCCTACCTCAAAATCATGATGTCAGTCATAAAAATCTCATCGAAATTAATGGAAACTATTGGGTACCAGTGTCCCACAATTCCATACTCGTGAAGTGATTTACCACCGTATTGTTGCATGTTCCAATTTCTTTCACTTTTGCTACTAATTCTTCCAGTCAGTTTTAATCGCCCAACCGAGCATTTTCATGCTTTTCTATACCAAGCACATAACCACTGGCGGGACCTATTATTGCAGCAATAATGCTACAACTCTTGGGACTCCCTTCTTTAATTTTATCAACCTGGTAGTTCGTAACATACTTGGAAGTGACAGTGCTGTATGCACAAGTACTAGCTCTTGCCGCAGCTGTCACTTGGTCAGCTGGCACAAGTTTGCTAGGGGCTTAAGCAAAATTATATGAGCTCTGAGAAGAAGCTTTTTAACTGATGGATGAAAGCTAACTCAAAGGAAGCTAATCTACTTGCGAAAAGAAACTGAAAAGCTGAAAGAAAATGCAAACCCTAGCAAACCCTAATTTTACCAGCTTGCCCTACTTATGTGAAAAAGAGGATGAAGCTACTGAAAGAGATGCCATTGACTTCTAGGAAGGTAAAATGCATGTGTCTAACTTATCACTATCTGAAGAAAACATCTTTTTGTATTTTTGAATAAGTTGTCAGAATTTTCATGCATGTGCTTTCAATGTTTTTGACTGTGCAGAGGTGGATCGGCGAGAGGAAATGCTTTGAAGAGGTTGGGAAGGTTCAGAGAGGGCCTAAGAGGTCCCTAACACCCTTCTAGAGAGTTTCATAGAGTTTGGCTATCAAGAAACCTCATTCGTGAGCTTCTACAGGAAGTCTGCAGGGGTTCTACAGGATGTTCTAGAATTTCTACAAGATGTTTTGCGATTTTCTATAGGATGTTTAGAAATGGGATTTTGGAGGATGGATGGATGAGGAAAGATGAAGGAGTGGGTATGGAGGTAGGATATGGGTTTGAGGTGATCCAGGGATTGATAAATGGAGTTGAGAGAAGATGTAGATGGCTGAATTTGCTCAAAGAGGGCTGAAGCAATGTTTGCACAAAAAAGTAGGGTTATGTGGACAAAATGACAAACGTGAGGCAAGAAACTGAGTTAGGGGATGGAACAAATGGGTCTGATGAAGTTTGGGTGGATGAAGAAGTGGTACAGGTGCTCTGCAATTTATATTTCCAACTGAACCAATAAAGATTTGCAAGGAATCAAAGACCTAGTTATGCAACCCTAATCTGATCTAGCTAACAGTAAAGCAAATGAAAAAAAGCTTTATTTACAAGGAAACCATGTATATTAACTATTCAAAATAGCATTCAAAGATGTGAACATGTAACCAACTTCTTGCAACGAAAATCGTACACTAGTGATTGCATGGCAAAGCAAAAATAGTGTTTTTTGGGGTAGCAAGGTCACTTTGATCCCAGCCCCTGATCCTATGAGGGAGAGGTGAAATCAAAGGTGTTCGTTGGCCTTTTTCTGAAGCTTTTTCCCTGTTAATAACTTATCAAATAAATCTTAACATGAAAAGCTACTTTAACCATAAAAAGCAACCTAAATAACAAAACAAGATTTAAATCTAAATAGCAGATTTTATTCTAAGAATATAGCAAAGGCACATGAAAGTAAACAGAGGAGGTACTGGGCACTTGAGATGGGCCCAAACCCAAGAGCTACAACCTCCTAAGAGAGATTTAGAGCTGGTGCAAAGCTAGATTCATCTTTATTGAGCAAGAAAAGAAGAATCACATCAAAAACTATCCACAAGGGAAAGCTTGAAAATGTGTTGAAATGCAAAGCTAATCTATTGACTAAAATCAAACTACAAAATAGCTAACTTTTTCCTACAAAGTGACTAACTACTAGCTAACCCAAATGAGGCCCTAAGCCCTCTTATTTATACAAATTGAGGACCTCAACAGTCCTCCTAAAATTTAGGGACTCGGCTGCCCAAAACTTGCAATTAACAACAATCCTACTTGACTTGCTTGGCTGCCCTTGTGATAATCGATTTGGTGGCCCTTGAACTTCGAGCTAATGGTGGATAATTTGAGGTAAGGGCCCATAAATGAAGGGGACACCTTCCTAAAATTCCTCTCCCTTGTTCCTACACGAATTTGGCTGCCAAGTGCTCATTAAAACCTTTCATTTTGTCTCAAAATTGACCAAAACACTGCACAAAGTACCCATTAGACTTGTTGGCATAATGACTAACCCAATTCACTCTATTAGCATAAATATAATAAAAAACATGCAATAAAATAATGAGAATGGTGGATTAAGTCAAATTAAGAGGTTGAATGAGCCCATATAATTATCCATTTTTGGGGCTCATCATCACCCCCCTACTGGTAGTGTTGCTCATCCTCTGAGCAACCAATCTATCTCTTCATCTTTGATGGCCCTGGTGGCCTCCCTGTCATGCCAAGCTTCTGAAATGATATCCTCTTCTAGGTCATGAAACCATGCTTTTCTCTATGCTTCTTCCCACTACTTGTGCTCCTTTTCCTAGAGAATTCTCAGCTTCCTATAGAACTGTCTTTGAGCCCATCATCTTAATTTTCTCTCTCTAGGTGAAGGCTTTTGGCTTCCTCATTCATAGATGATGGGTCTCTTTGAAGGAGACTCTTCCTTTTGTTTAGTTTTGGTGTCCTCAATTGTAATTGGCTCCTTTGACTGTGGCTGGGGTCTGCCAGGTTTTATCCGCATGCTCCTTCTTGCCTTAAAATACATGGAAGGCTCCATCTTTCACTTCGCTTTTTGCTTTGGAGATGTGCTTAGGGTGGCCAGCACAACTACTACCTCCCTGGCTAAAATCTCAGGTGATTTTTTCCTTTTGTTGCCCTGTCTCCATGCTTCCTGTAGAAAGTCCCATGTGATTGTTTTTTGGCTTCCTGTAGAAACGGTTTTCAATTGTTTTGGTCTACTTGGTTGGATGTGGCTCTTCCTCCTTTTTCCCTCTTCTTTTGTCTTCTCTGCCTCTGTTAGCTTGCTTCCTCACGCTCCGTTTTGGCTTTCTTCTCATCTTTTTTAGCTTATGCCTTCTTTGTTGTAGTCTGTTTCTTTTATGTTCTTCCTTTGTTTTTCCCTCTGCTTGAATGATTTGTGCTCCCTCATCATTGATTTTTTTCACATTCTTCAGGATTGATTCTTCCCTAGAATTGCATCGCTTCTTTTGCATAAACATGCAACAGATAAAACTGTTTGTTTTCTTCTTCTCTTGAAGCCAGAAATTTTGCAAAAAAAATCGTGTTTTCTTCTAAAAAGATAGCTCATTGCCCCTGTTGTAAACTTGTTATTGCTCCTGGAATTTTCATGTTTTTCACAACAAAAACTTCCAATTTTTTTCTCTCTTCAAACTTTTCCAACCTGAATTTGCTTCTTAGTTTTTGAAAAGAAATCAATTTTTTTGACAGATCAGAGAACAAATAACATAGTTTTTTTCTTCTAGAAAGTGGACAGTCTTGCAAATTCATTCTTTTAAACAGGCTTCGTTCCTATGGTTGCATCTCTCTTTTCAGAAGAAGGTGAGAAAGAAGAAGCTAGACTTCGAATGTAGAGGGAAAAAAGAATTGTGTAGAACTCAGAAAATATGCAAGCAGAGTTTTCACCTTTTTTTAATGTGCAGGCAGACTTTTCCTCTCATTTTTTAAATTTAATTCCATGTTAAATTCGCCATTTTGCACCAACAAATCATGCACAACGAAGTTTCCCCGATCCTACCTCGTTTGGAGCTTGAAATTCGCCGAAAATCCCAAGATTTCTTTCTGCATGGTTGTTTTCTATGTTTCCTGTAGAAGACTTCCTGTAGAACAAAACTGGGCTTCCTGTAGAGCCCGATAGGTGGGAATTAAAAAAAAAAAAGGCAGAAATCTCGAGAAATCAGGTAGGAATCTTGCAGAGGACCACTGGTTAACTAATTTGGACATGTGCTTCTATTGTGACCACAGTTGAACAAAGAATGGTGAGAGTTTCAGCTGAGCATCATTTAATTTTGGTGCGATTCATGGTGAAGGAGTGAGGTGGCCAGGTGTACGTGGCCACATGCAGACTGCAGTGCTATGATGAACTATATGTTCTCTTCTTGTTAATTAGTTGCACTGGAGTTCAAACGACCAACACTACCTATTTTTTTTAATTTCATGTGAGTTGTCTAACATGTATGCTGCATGATTCATGGTTGAGTGCTAGAGAATTGGACAAAGAACTATCGGCTTAATCCCGCCACTTCATTCGCTATAAAATTTCGAATCATATTGATGCAAATAGAGGAGTTGGTTTAGACACATACCTGCAAGTCGACGTGCTGCTAGGTCCATTTCTGCTGCTTTATGCTCATATTCCATTGCTGCATGCCTGGATCCTTTGTGCTATAAGCTTTTTGCTGTCTAATGTGTGGTTGTTTTGCTTTTACAGGTGTCCTCTAGCCGGATCTAAGCTGCAGCAGTTAATTTTCACATTTAGCACTGCACCCTCAAGCTATTGATGTTGAATTTTCACAGGACAGAAACTTGTTTTCACCATTTCTCCCGAACGATAGACCGGATTGATCTGAAACTTTATGAGCATGTTCTTGTCATCATTATGCACCTCCCATAGAAAAATTACGATTAATGGACACATATATTTAGATAAAAATGGAAAATGGCTGAAGATTACATAGATCAATTTCTCGGAAATTGTGAATTGGAATCGGCTGAAACTGCTTGGGTAGGTTACTATCACCAATATGCATCTCCCCATGAAACAGGTTTTGAAATGGATGCATGGATATGGAGGAAATACAAAAATGGCTGAAGGTGATGGAGGATAATTTCTTGGAAACCGTGCACCGGAATTGGATGAAATTGCTCGGGCATGTTACCATCGTCCCTATACAACTCCCCCTGTAATAGTTTTGCAAATGGATGCACGGTTTTCAAGCTAGGGAAAAAACAAATTCTATTCTATGTATTTTTTCTTCAAAGCATTCTGTAAGTTTTTGCATGGAAAGAAAAACTGAGCTTGGGCTTTGATGCAGGCATGGAGATGATGGAGGAGGAGTTTGAAGATTGCAAGAAGACTTTTAAACCCTTGAGGAAGCTAACATGTTCGCCAAACTACCTTTTTGAAATCCCTTTCCAGCCTTTTGTAATCTGTACAGGAACTTCCTGTAGAAAACACAGTTTTTATAAAAGAAGTACAACAAGGTGGAAAAAATGATGGAGAAAGGTGAGGGATGGAAACATGGATGCTTGCAAGCCTAACCAAGAGATTCCAAGTTTTAGATTCCCTTCCAAAATTGAATATGGCTCGCCTAAAGGTTTTACAGGATGTTTCCTGTAGAAATACAGAACTTCCTGTAGAAACGCCTGTAGCTTCTTGTAGAAAGCCCATAACTTCCTGTAGAAGGCCCAATCTCAACCCGAATGTGACCAAATCATAAGAGAGGTGAGTGGCCATGGAGGGGGTGTCTGAGGGGGTGTCCTTGAGCCTAGTACAGACTCCTGTCCTCGTTTTGCGTGCCCCTCTTTCCTACAATGTATTCCTTGCAACCTGCAATTATCTTACAAAGATTAGGCCTGATTTCATTTTTCTCTTTTTTCTTTTTTTTGTTGAAAACAACTAGGGTGCCTCATGGAGGTTTTCACCCTAATTGCCAGCCCTGGGCGCCTCCAAGGGAGGTTTTCACCCAGGGATCTTATTCTCTTTTTTTCTTTCTTTTTCTTCTTTTTTCCAACCCATTGACCACCTCATGGAGGTTTTCAATCAATGAGCCAATCTAAGGCGCCTCCGAGGAGGTTTTCACCTTAGATTTTTCCTCTTGTTTCCATTTTTTCATCATTTTTTTATTTTATTTTTTAATTTTTTTTTCTACCCTACCTTACTTGAAAAACAAAATCATTCTCAAGTATAAGAATACTTCCAATGGAGCCATGTTCACATTGAGATTAGAGACAAAATGATTTGGAGGCTTTAAATGCATGCTTTGACAGGTATCCAGATTTCAGAGAACAAATGATTTGACTTTGAAGGGATTAGGCATAGCTGAAGAAGAGAGTACTGCTGCAACTTAGTGACCGTCTAAAACCATATCTCAATATAGCTCTGATATCCTTGGTCCTTTTGCTGATCTGGATCATTCTCCATATCTTCTTCTATCATGACCTTCACATATTCCTCTTTTTGCTGAGTTTTCTCTGGAATACATGGATGATTTGATGGTAACCATGAGGGAACTCTCTCGATCTCTGATTTTGATATCTTCTCTTCATCAAGTGTAGCCCATGGTTCTTTGATCTCTTCTTTTGAATCTTCTTTTACTGGATGTTGTCCTTCAATGCTTTCAAGATAATCACTTTTTTGCAATACTCTTCCTGAACTATGGTGAAGATCATTGAGCTTAAGAGGAGTCATTTGGACATGTTGTGCGTCAGCTTTGCATTTGGGTTGAGCTACTCCAATATGCGGGTTTGGAAATGGTGGTATGGGTAGCTGAGTGGGGGTGTGTATTTGAGATGGATGTGGATGGGGTTGTGGATGGGCAGGTGGTGGAGGAAAATGAGTAGGAGGAGAGTTGTACTGGGGCCTCCACCCCTGATGAGGTGCATTCCACTGAGGCTGTGGCTGAGCATAAGAGTGAAATGAATGAGTAGTTGGTTGGGCATAATATGGATCTGTGAAGGAACAAGGAGGAGGTGTGAACCAGGAAGGATGAGTAGAGGGACCCCAAGAAGGCATGGAAGTGGCTTGATAGGGGTCATAATAGGTCTCGGATGTCCCTTGCAGTTTTTGCTCGTAAGGTATGGGTCCATGTGACCTTCTTTGGTTCATGAAATAGAGTGGTTCAGTGACTTCTTTGACCCTTTGATATGCAGCTTTGATTCTAGTCAAGGAAGGGCATTGATCTATAGGATGGTATTCTTCACAGACAAAACACACTTCTATGTAGTATAATGGACATTCGTTCCTAGGATGCTTTCTAGTGCACCTGAGACAAAAGATGGCCAAAGCCCTCTTGGCTTCCTCTTGCTTCCTTTGGATCTGCAAGGTATCCAGTTGCATGGCAAGAAACTGCCTCATCTCGCTCTTGAAATCTTCCATCATATTCTCACATTCACATCTAGGGATTTAGTTGGAAGAAAAAGTACTGCTCCCAACATTTTTGCTTGTAGCCATTTGCTCTAGTGGAATTTTTTCTTCTTCTCCCCTAGAGGTTCTTTAAATATGCTTTGATGTCCACCCAAGGGTTCTTCTTAATCACAGCCATCGAAGAAGAGAGAAGGTTGGCTGTGTGAAGCAGTGAGGGGTGTTGTGCAAGTATTTTTCTGACTTATCTCTACTCCTACCAGGCATGAAAGGAAATCGTTTTGGTTGATTTTTGTATTTTTCTTCTTGTACCTTCAAAACTGAAATAGATTGAACTGCAACTAACTATCTTGCTGAAATGAAAATGCGGAATTGAAATGAAAGAAAGAAAAGACTAATCTATTTTGCTGAAATGAAATTGCAGGAATGAAATGCTAAGCTACGCTTGCGAAATTGAATTGCTAATCTATGCTTGCAGAATTGAAATGCTAATCTACGCTTGCAGAATTGAAATTGCGGAATTGAAATGTTAATCTATGAAAGCAGGAAATGTCTACTCTACTTTTGCGGAAATGAAATTGTAGAATAGAAATGAAATAAACCACTTAGTAGAAGGTTGTAGTAGAGAATAGAAGAAAAGCAACAATCACCAATACTCTGACGCTTCCCTGGAAACGACACCAAAAAGAGTGGTGGGCCCTAGTATTGCAGCAATAATGCTGCAAGTCTTGGGACTCCCTTCTTTAATTTTATCAACCCGGTAGTTCGTAACAAACTTGGAAGTGACAGTGCTGTATGCACAAACTAGCTCTTGCCGCAGCTGTCACTTGGTCTGTTGGCACAAGTCCGCTAGGGGCTTAAGCCAACTTCTATGAGCTCTGAGAAGAATCTTTTTAACTGATGGACGATACCTCACTCAAAGGAAGCTAATCTACTTGCAGAAAAAAACTGAAAAGCTCAAAGGAAATGCAAACCCTATCAAACCCTAATTTTACTAGCTAGCCCTACTAATGCGAAAAAGAGGATACAAGCTACTGAAAGAGATACCATTGACTTCTAGGAAGGTAAAATGCATGTGTCTAAGTTATCACTATCTAAAGAAAAAATCTTTTTGTATTTTTGAATAAGTTGTCAGAATTATCATGCATGTGCTTTCACTGTTTTTGACTCTGCAAAGGTGGATCGATGAGAGGAAATGCTTGGAAGAGGTTGGGAAGGTTCAGAGAGGGCCTAAGGTGTCCCTAACACCCTTTTTGAGAGTTTCATAGAGTTTGGCTATCAAGAAACCTCATTCACGAGCTTCTACAGGAAGTTTGCAGGGGTTCTACAGGATGTTCTGGAATTTCTACAAGATGTTCTACGATTTTCTACAGGATGTTCAGAAATGGGATTTTGGAGGATGGATGGATGAATAAAAATCAAGGAGTGGGTATGGAGGTAGGATAGGGGTTTGAGGTGATTCAGGGACTGATGGATGGAGTTGAGAGAAGATGTAGATGGCTGAATTTATTCAAAGAGCACAAAAAGGTAGGGTTATGTGGACAAAATTACAAACGTGAGGCAAGAAACCAAGTTAGGGGATGGAACAGATGGGTCTGATGAAGTTTGGGTGGATGAAGAAGTGGCACAGGTGCTCTGCAATTTATATTTCCAACTGAACCAATAAAGATTTGCAAGGAATCAAAGACCTAGTTATGCCAACCTAATCTAATCTAGCTAACAGTAAAGCGAATGAACAGAAGCTTTATTTACAAGGAAACCATGTATATTAACTATGCAACAAAGCATTCAAAGATCTGAACATGTAACCAACTTCTGCAAACAAAAATCGTACACTAGTGATTGCATGGCAAAGCAAAAATAGTGTTTTTTGGGGCAGCAAGGTCACTTTGATCCCAGCACCTGATCCTATGAGGGAGAGGTAAAATCAAAGGTGCTAGTTTGTCTTTTTCTGAAGATTTTTCCCTGTTAATAACCTATCAAATAAATTTGAACATGAAAAGCTACATTAACCATAAAAAGGAACCTAAATAACAAAACAAGATTTAAATCTAAATAGCAGATTTTATTCTAAGAATGTAGTAAAGACACATGAAAGTAAACATAGGAGGTACTGGGCACTTGAGATGGGCCCAACCCCAAGAGCTACAACCTCCTAAGAGAAATTTAGAGCTGGTGCAAAGCTGGATTCATCTTTAATGAGCAAGAAAAGAAGAATTACATCAAAAACTGTCCACAAGGGAAAGCTTGAAAATGTGCTGAAATGCAAAGCTACTCTACTGACTGAAATCGAACTAAAAACTAGCTAACTTCTACCTACAAAGTGACTAACAACTAGCTAACCCAAATGAGGCCCTAATCCCTCTTATTTATACAAATTAATGACCCCAACAATCCTCCTAAACTTTAGGGACTCAGCTGCCCAAAACTTGCAGTTAACAGCAATCCTACTTGACTTGCTTGGCTTCCCTTGTGATAATCGATTTGGTGGCCCTTGAACTCCGAGCTGATGGTGAAGAATTCGAGGTAACGGCCCACAAATGAAGGGGACACTTTCCTAAAAATCCTCTCCCTTGTTCTTCCACGAATTTGGCTGCCAAGTGCTCATTAGAACCTTTGATTTTGCCTCAAAATTGACCAAAACACTGCACAAAGTACCCATTAGACTTGTTGGCATAATTAGTAACCCAATTCACTCTATTATAATAAATATAATAAAAAACATGCAATAAACTAATGAGAATGGTGGATTAAGTCGAATTAGGAGGTTGAATGAGCCCATATAATTATCCATTTTTGGGGCTCATCGACTGCCATTAGATTTAAAATAAATTTAAATGAATTCAAATCATACCTCACTGGTGGACCACCAACAAAGCACACTTTCCATTTTGTTTACTTCCTTTCAAAACAAGACAAACTAGAATCTTTGAGCAAATCATCATGTATAAACATATCACATCTGTTTAACTCAAAATGCAACCATTATAAATTAAAATCATGAATTTCATGAAATCATCATAAACCATAAGTATAAATCACATGTAACAATCATGAGTTAGAATCATAGATAACATGCATAATAAAACTAAAACTAAATATTGATACTTATCCTTCATCGGTCCTTACTTCTTCCTATTCTCATTTTGTACACACACTAGATCAGTTGCCACACCTAGAAAGCACCTAGTTCCATCTCTTCGCCTTAATCACATACACATACATAGTGTATGACACCACCCAATACATACACCTACACGTGATATACATCATGGCACATACACCTACACCTGGTGTACACCACAACATAATACATACTCCTACATCCAACGTACAACACAATACACACATTACAACACAACAAATACACATGTCACGATATAATGACTACACAATGCAAACACATAGTACCATATGACTGCAACACAACATTTACGACATGCACACAATACCACATGTACACTAGTAACGTATCTAAAACATGTACACAATACCACCTATACACAACACCACTTGCATAATGTGTGCACATCATCACATGTACACGACACCACCTGCACAACGTGTACACAGTGCCACATGTACAACACACCACCTATACAATGTGTAAATAATACCACATGTATACAACACCACATGCATGACCTATACACAACACCACATGTACATGACCAGGGCTTTAGAGCATTTGTTCCAACTCGGCTTCTAGGAATAGTAACTCAACCCACAACTGTGGTTGGGCTTCCAAAGTGTTTGTCCAACAAAGCCTTCCAGGAATAGTAACTCAACCCACAGTTGTCATTAGGATTCCATAGTGTTTGTCCAATAAATATTTCCAAGAATAGTAGCTCAACACATTGAGAGATTTTAGAGTTTGTGTCTAACTAAAGCTTTCAGGACTAGTATCTCAACCCAAGTTGTTACAGTGCTTTTAGAGAATTTGTGCAACCAAGGCTTGTAAGACTAGTAACTCAACCCAAGCTGTTACATGGCTTCTAGAGATTTTTTCCAACCAAGGCTCCAGGAACTAATAACTCAACCCATATCCATAAGTAACATGAGAACCAACCATAAAACAAAGGTAACCCCACAACACCATGGCTATCCAGGAATTGGAAAGGCTAGGAAAAACAATTGTCAATCTAGGAAATCCCTCATGGAAATGATACATTATAACCAAGAAACAATATGTATGTTCCATGCATGCAAAAACTAGCAAGGATGTCATACATGTAACTTGGTAATTGAAAATAAAAACCACTATAGTTGGTGTGCCCATATCCTCTTACACTTTCCTATTTTTCCTTTTCCTTCTTGCTCCAAACCGTAAGTATGTCACACTCCTCAAACAGTACTCAAAGAAAACTATGTGTCCAAGGGTGCTCGAGGAAAACTATGTGTCCAAGAGTATGAGAGAGAGAGATCCAAAACTGAACTGACAAAATGTTGCACTAACAAAACCTACCCACTAATCCTCATAAGCCTTTTTATTAATGAGGGCTCTATTTTCTTCAATTTCCATTATTTTTCCTTCATTTTCCTTCTCACATGAAACTCGTGACCTTTCACCTTCCTTTTCTCCTAATTTCCATTATTTTCATAAATAAAATGCCAATTAATGCCTCATGCCATTCCAAAGCCTTTTCCATTTTCGTTTCCAAATTCCTTAGCCATAATAAACCAAAATGAAGACCCCTTTAGGACATTTTCCTGACAATTCAGCTTGTAATACTTGTCCCGTGACCTTTGTCTCAATTTGTTTTACATGGATTTTTAACCAGGGTTGTTACAATTTAGTTGATCTCATGCATAGCCCTAGTGGCTACCCTAACATCCCAAGCTATCTATGAAGAAGTTCCCTCTTGAGAATGGAACTGTGCATTTATTTCTATTTCTACCCACTCTTGTTTCTCTTCAATATAATCCTTTATTTCATATATCCCTAGCAACAAAGGAGGGTGGAACTTGAGCCCAACCTAGTTGGCCTTTAGTCTTTGAACTATCCTTTTATAGAAGGGTGTATTCTCCAATGCATTCCTCAATCTCTCTAGAGAGTAGTATTCCTTGATTTGCAAGCTATGGGGAAATGTATGACATCTCCTTTGACAGGATTGCAAGCCCTTGTCCCCTAGCAACCTAAACATGTAGGAAAAGTGTTAAATGGATTGCTCTTGTTTCTCTATGTAAATTGGTGGTAATTTTGGATCCTCAGGGATGAGCTTGTGGTTGCTAATGAAAATGTGTAGAGATCTCATCTTTTCTCTGATCCATAGGGTCTCATTTGTCTCATTGTATATCATACATTTTCCTTCTTCATACCTTGCCTCCTCATGGCTCAACCAAGAGGCTAATGCCATTAGTTTCGCATTCCCCATTCTAGCATTTGTAGAAATTCCCATTGTAGATCAACATATTATGGAATATACTAAAGAAAAATACAAGATCTACTTCTACAAAAAACTTTGTGGAAGCTTAATCGAATATGAGCAAGATCAAATAGAACACATATAACTGAGAATGAGAAATCAATCACACATAACACATAAGGATAACCCAGGGAAAGCCTCAACCTAAAACCCCAATCTCTATATTATCATACAAGTGGAAATATGTTCAAGTTACAAAAAGAATCAACTCTCAAGCTATCCTTCTCTCTCTGCAATCAAACAATGCTACTCATAGACAGTCAAAGGCCTCTCCAAACCTTCTCCTCTACCCTCCAAGCCTCCTATTTCATTGTACAGTTTTCCTTGGGGTCCAGTGCTGCCACCTGTGTGAATTGGCCTCTTCACACACTCACTAACCTCTGATCTAACTGCACAATCCTGAAGGAGATATTTCCTTTTGCATGGACGAGTTTCCTATATATGAAAAATCCTCCAAATCATAGTACACTTTCCCATCCTTTGATCTCAACTAGGTCTCTGACTGAACTAACATGCATGAGTTATTTATGATATAATATTCAATTATCTGAAGTGCAACAGTTACATGCATGCATGCATTGACTAAATGAACTCACAATTAGTTCAACAAACTATTTGAACTAATCTAACTAGACTTGTCTTAGTTAACTGATCCAACTAATTACAACTCATTCTTATCTCTTTAACTGATCGATAAATTTCCCAATCAATGGAGAAACTATTGCATGTCCCCACATAGACTTCATGTTTGATTTTCTACAAATAATTAACTCAAGGTGAATTAATTAATTATTTTACAAACAGCTGCTAAGATCAAATTCGAATTTTACTTCTCAATTTTAGCTCAGGGACTAACTAAAATTGGAATCTATCTCGAAATACTATTTATAGCAATGCTATTTTTAGCACTTCCATTTTTCATTCCTTGTTGTTATTTCCAACACTGGTACCCAAACTATTATTTATAGTAGTGCTATTTTTAGCACTTCTATTTTTATCATTTATTGTTGCTATTTTCAACACTCCCTCTCAACAAGAAAGGAATTCAACTCCAACCTGATCCTGAACCTTTGGAATGTTTTGCATGAAACACTTCTCCCAAGTGTTATTGCTCCAGCAACTCTACAAACAAAAAAACTCCCAACTGACCTACCTGTTGGGTTAGAAACATCCTCTGGTGTTGAAGCTTCCTCTGTCACTGACAAGTGCTCCCTATGTGACCTATGAGCTACTGAAACACTCCATGCATCTCGCACCATTGCACACCTCTCTGTGCCATCCTACACTGGTGCAACACTCCTGTGCCTCTTGCATTGTTGCAGCCTGCTACCTCTACACTGTCTTGGGATTCCTGCACTGCAGCTCTCTCTTCCACTCCATCCACATCTACTTCTACCCACTCAGCCAGTCATACTACTCCTCGTTGGGACTCATGTAGAAAGGTCTAATCAAAGAGGTTGAGTACCTCAATGATATTGCCCCTATTCTAGCCTTCTTGGGACTGTCACTCCACATCGCCCCACCTCCTACCTAGAGGTATGGATGCATGTGGTCCCTCTGCCCATTTGGCTCGAAATTTCCCCCTACTGGAGGTCTCTGTATGAGTGGAAGCCTCCACTCGGTGTCCTCTTGGCTTCTCTAGTTGTGGCTGCTCCACAACCTCCTGAAGATGCTTCACCAATTGTGGCTCCTCCACAATTGTCTGAGACATCTTCTTGCACTGCATGTTGAGAGGTAATTTAATCTCCCTCTCAACCACCAAGTCTCCATTAGTTTCCTTGCTCCTCAAGGCTTTTCATTCATCTTAAACGTCAAGAGAATACAAGTTCTTGACTCATGAACTGATCTACTTCACCTATCTCGTGGTGATGTGTCAAAGGAAAACCTTTTCCTTACTGAAGACTACATCATAGCCTTTGTCTTCCAGCATTGCGATCAAGACCAAAATTTTCCTCAGTCCTGGTACATACTTGAAATTGGTCAAGGTAATGTGAGTTCCATGATCCCTCTGAAAAATAACTGTGCCTACACCTAAGACACTATACATTTCACCATTACCCATCTCTATGAGTATCTAGAGATCTTTCTCCTCCAAGGTACTGAACAAATTCTTCTCACTGATCATGTGGAAAGAAGCTCCACTGTCAATAAACCAACCACATCACACCATGGATGAAACCATGCATGCGAAGAGGGTGAAATCCAACTCGAACTATCATGCCAATGCCTCACCTCCAGATCCTTCCTTGGATCCCTTCTTGGATTTCTTCTATGGAAAATTCGTAGCCTAATGGCCCACTTCATGAAAACAAAAGCATCACACTTTCGATTTGTCAAACTTCTTCACACCATGGGAAGAACTGGATTTGGGATGGGATAGCTTCCCTTTCCCTTTCCTCACCTTACTCGTTAAGGCTAGATTTTCCTCGTCATCTTGCTTTGATGAGAATACATCTTTGGTGCTTCTTCTTATCTCCTCCTGAATCAGATCTGACCAAATTCATTCCCAATCTAGCAGTTTTTCTCTTCCATTGACCGAGTCTTGGTAGCTATGGAAACTCTTAGGAATACTAAGGAGTGCAAGACTCACCATGTCATCATCGACAATCATGATCCCTACGCTTCCAAGCTCATCCCTGTAGGTGGTGAGCTTGTTCAGATATGTAGAGATCGTGTCACCCTTTTCACACTTGATTCTCCAAAGCTTGTCTTTCATTGCCAAATTCCTCTGATCGCTATTGTTCTGATATAGATATTTCAATGTTTTCCACATCGAAAAATATGTGTCCTTCCCATGGAGGCTTGATACAATGTGGTCTCGAAATCCCTCCTGGAGGATTCTCCTTGCTCTAGCCACACATTTCTTCAATTCCACCAATTTTGTAGCATCAGATGTTTTTGGCTTGGGGAATTTGTTATCAATGAATTCCTTTAGACCGTTATTCTCTAATACTTCTTCCATGTGATCTTTCCAAGCTATATAATTCGAGATTCCATCAAGGGCATACTCGAGTCTTAAACCGTTGAAGGCCATTGGTGAAATTGAGAGGTGATAAGAACTCGATTTCTATATTCAAGAACCTCAAACTTCAAACTTCTTCCTTCTTGTATATTGTTCTTTGCTTTGATCACCTTTTCTTTGATACCACGTAGAAATTCCCACTGTCGATCAACAGATTATGCAATATACAAAAGCAAAATACAAGATCTACTTCTACAACAAACATTGTGGAAGCTTAATCGAATATGAGAAAGATCAAATAAAAAACGTATAACTAAGAATGAGAATTCAATCACATATAACACAAAAGAATAACCCGGGAAAAGCCTTAGCGTAAAACCCCAATCACTGTATTATCATATAAGTGGAAATATGTTCAAGTTATAAAAATAATCAGCTCTCAAGTTGTCCTGCTCTCCATGTAATTAAACAATGTTTCTCATAGATAGTCAAAGGCTTCTCCAAATCTTCTCCTCTACCCTCCAAGCCTCCTATTTCCTTGCACAATTTCCCTTGGGGTCTAGTGTTGCCACCTATGTGATTTGGCCTCTTCACACACCCACTAACCTCTGATCTAACTGTGCAATCTTAAAGGAGATAATTCCTTCTGCATGGATGAGTTTCATATATAGGAATAATCCTCCAACTGATAGTAAACTATCCCATCGTCTTATCTCAAGTGGGTCTCTAATAGAACTGGCATGCATGAGTTATTTATGATAGAATATTCAGTTATCTGAAGTGAATTAACTAACTAAACTCACAATTAGTTCAATAAACTATTTGAACTAATCTAACTGGACTTGACTCAGTTAATTGATCCAACTAATTACAACTCATCCTTATCTCTTTAATTGATGGATAAATTCCTCAATCAATGGAGAAATGATTGCATGTTCCCACATAGACTTCATGTTTGATTTTCTACAACTAATTAAGTCAAGATGAATTAATTAATTATTTTACGAACAACTCCTAAGATAAAATTCGAACTTTACTTCTCAATTTTAGTTTAGGGAATAACTAATCTATCCCAAAATACTATTTATAGCAATGTTATTTTTAGCACTTCTGTTTTTCATTCCTTGTTGCTATGTCCAACACTAGTACCTGAACTGCTATTTATAACAGTGCTATTGTTAGCACTTCAATTTTTAGCATTTATTGTTGATATTTTCAATAACATTTGGATCCTATAAATTCATGTTAGTCAATATGGTGTTGTGCATGTAAATATTTTCCATCTTAGCCCAGTCTTCAACACTAGCATTGTAACAAAATTTAATAAATTTCTTGTAGTGATGGAAGGGTAGTGAAACATATTATGTGAGTGTTATGATTTGAAATTTAATCCACTACCCTTTGAGGAAAAGGTCATTTGTTTTTTATGGATACCTGCATTGGGTTGCATCCATGGCCAAGCTTGCCATGGTGGCAAGTTGTCCTTCTTTCTCCTACAACTGCTCTTTTAATCTCTTGTTTTACATTTGTAATTTTTCCCTCAAGGTTTCCTCTCTTAGCCTTAAATCATAAATTTCTTCACCCATCTTCTTCATTCTTTCTTCCATGACGGTTACACCATCACCTCCCTTAGATTTAGTAATCTATGTCTATTATTGGATTCAACTTCCTTTTTTGTCTAGCTCAAGGAGGATAGAGAATGAAATTTTGGTAGGTATGAGTTGTCCTTGTTCATAATATTTGT
The DNA here is from genome assembly GCA_000404065.3 of Pinus taeda. Classification (NCBI taxonomy): domain Eukaryota; kingdom Viridiplantae; phylum Streptophyta; class Pinopsida; order Pinales; family Pinaceae; genus Pinus; species Pinus taeda. The sequence continues at coordinate 99,617 of APFE030324656.1, read as the reverse complement.
GGTAGGACCCAAGATTTGATTGACAATCAGGCTCTTATAGCTCATTTGGTCCATATCCTCCCACTTGAGGTGTTGTTGTACTTTACTATAGCACTATTTTCCTATCATGTAGTACTTTTTCATCATCTTGTAACACTACCCTAATTTCCTATAGTAGGGAAGATTCTTCTTGTAGCTTCCTTATTTCAGGTCCCCTAGTGTTTTTCGTTATTGGTGAGGTTTGGGGATACTTTCCTTTAACTATGACATAGGTCACCTCTTTAATTTTCCCTTTACCCTTCTCTAGCTCTCCCTTTTGGTGACTGGCCCATCCTTCAATGGTGATTAGGGTAGTTGTGGAAGGTTGAGGCTTCCCTTGTTTGAGTCTAGTACTCCTTCTCTTCCTCACATAAAAGGGACTTTTCTTGGGTTGTTTCCATTTGATTTTGACAAGTGTGTTAAGGGTTGTCAAATTGGTTCCATGTAATATTCATTGTTTCCTTCTGGAAGGCTCACTAGTTATTGTATTCTCGTCTTTTGAGGCTTAGAAGGTCCTACAATGTTTTCTTTCTTTGTATTCAATTTTTCCTCTCCTTTCTTTTCTTCAACTTATTCACCCTCTTATTCCTCCTTCTCCTCTCCAATATCTTCTTCAACGGATCTATGTTTTATGGCATCTCCATGATCTAGAAAGCTTGGGCTTGAGTTTCAATAAAGGTCATGTTGTCTATGTCTACAATTGTTTCCTATGGCATCGGGTTCTTGATATGACTCAAAGCATCCATGACTATGAGACCTATGATTCCATGGAGAGAAATAAATTGATTCTTCCCTTCTCTCACTCTTTGTCTCATTTCCACTATGGAGTGAAGAAGGAAAGGGGGAATACTAAGCCTACTTGGGGCAGGAAATTTGGTCTGGAACCTCATCTCATAAGTATCCTAAACTAATAGGCATAAACAAAACTAAGCCTTCCCTCACAAGATATGTATTTTAAGATGTTATAGGCCACTTCATCCCATGGGTAAGGTAGGATTTCCCTCCTAACTCCATTCTTATTCTCAATTAGTTTTTCTTCAAGGAGGAATAAATTATTTATAGTTGTGATGGATTTTGTTCTATGCTACTTTCCCCTCCTAACTCTTAAAGCCAATGTGGTCACACCTCTAATGAATTCTACATATAAATGGATGCCAATACCTCTCACACTGGTGGTGTAACTATCTTCCCCTTGAGGTTGGATGGGAATGGAACATTCATGGGTAATTTCATCATCATATCCCTTAATTTTCTATAAGAACCCAATCTAGTGGTGGTTTGTGAATATGTCAGGCTTGATAAGAGGGTGCTTATGGATTAATTTTGAGTCTGTGGGTTCCCTCCTATTGAAGTCTCCTCCCATGTTTTCTATGTCAATTTTTCATAGGGATACATTGTTCTTTGCTTAGATATTTTCATTTCTTCATTAACACGTTAAGTTCACCCATATTATCATTACATTATACATATTTACATCATTATTCATTAGCATATGAAACTATGTAGAAAGAGAAAGATTTTCATCGTAATCAATGCAATGGAACATAAGTGAGCAATAGTAAAAAATCATGCACACATAGAGACACCGAGATTGGTCTAAGACTAAGAAAAAACCCACTATGGGTAAAATATTTGAAAATTTTTTTTCTTCGATTGTCATAAAATGATTGAAAAAAATATAGTACATTTATCCATATCTCTGTCTATGAAACCAACCAGAGAAAAAAAAAAAAAAAAAAAAACTATCACATCCATGAAATGAATCTAATCATGGTTATACTCAAAACCTTGATTTTGAGTACTATAATGCATTTCCATTGACTATAGTCAACTGTTGAATATGGATATCATTGATTGAAGTATTTGGAATACTGATAATTCATTTTTTTGTTTTGGATGCATGCTAGGACACTGTTTGCATGTATCTAAAATTGAACTGAACGCTCTCTGGAGAACTAGATGCCTGCGTCTAGAGACCAAATTGAATAATGGAAACCCTAGCCTCCTGGGTGTTCCCTTAAACACTATGTGCAAGATCCTAAGACATGTTGGATTATCCCTTGACCATAATTTTAAAGAATCTAGGGACAAAAAGCATTAGTTATGAGCATACGTCTGAGACTCAGAAACCCTAAACACATGTGAGCTTTGAACTTGTAGTTTCAGACCCTTTGCACAATATTTCCTCCATCAAACCTTTGCGAACCAAACAAAAGAAGACAGAAAAGAGTGTTTGATGATTTTTTATAAATGAGCATGAGGTCTCTTCTATATACAAGCTTCCATGAGGGCCCACTTGATGTTGAGGTTGACCTGTCCAATTTTACATGTGCTTAGGGCCGACTTAATCCAATATACATGACTAAATAAATAAGCTAAGAAACCAACTTATGCTCATCCAAATAAGGTAATATTTACGTCTATTTTGGTCCTCTAGAAAACAAGAATATATTTCAATTATTATCTTCATAATATGAATCTCCCAAAGTGGAATTATACCAGATTTTCATAATTTTAATGCCTCCTCTCAATGATGGAGAATTCTACCAGCCAATATATGTCCATTGATCAATATGCCATTTTGTTATCTTCAAGTTTCATCACGTATCATAATTAATCATTTCTGTCATTAGTAATCATGTCATGACCATATCAAGTGTCTCATCATCACAAATCATCAATGTACATTTTGATTTATCCCTTGCATATTCCTTCTTATCTCTTAATTTTTCTACCTGTATGTTGAACATTCTCGAATCTAAAAGAGGAAGGATTTGTTATGAGAGGGGAGATTAAGCTACCATCCTCTATCCATCAAGCTACTATCTAGAATGTTTGCCAACAAGCTACTACCCAGGATATCATAATCAATCATCATTACAGAGCATATCATCAAGGATAACATCTCAAACTAGAACCGCATCAGGGAGAACATCTCGAACCAGAATATCATGGGGGATCTATACATATAAAACAACATATCGATAAATAGGATATCCAAACACATAGGGGAGCATATCTTGACCCTGGCACCACATTATGGAGGTAAATCTCAACCCAAAACTGCATAGGGTTATCTCAACCCATCTTATTGCCTATTGATCTTCCCATTGACGACCCTAAATAATCATGTGGTAGAATACCTCAATCATAATCAACTTGGGTTGTACACCCAAAGTACACTCTCAACCTATTGGCTAAATAATGAGAGGTATTCTCGACAAGCCCTGATTGTGGTTATGATGCCAACTGGGTTATACTCTACAAACACCAGACATGAGAGAAACATTCTCTGACCCTACGACGATAGGGGAGAAACATCTCCAACCCTATGGGTAATAGATAGGGTTCATAACCTATTGTATAGATTTCCCTTAATCCTAGGAGCCATCTATCTTAATTCTTCACCATGGGAGCTCAAAAAGGGAGGAAGAGTTTGCTCAGTGTCCTTGATCAATGTTGTTCTCATCATACTTAAACTGTTATCTTCTTGTCTCAATAGAATTTGTTTCTTGTTCATACAATAAATCAAATAAAATATCATGTTAGATCATAAATAATCATATAAATCACAAAACCATACCATAATCATCCTCCCTCTCAAGGAGGTGTCAATCACAAGCCTAAGCTTGTCTCGAACATCTACACTGTCTCAATATATGGAAGTATCTCAGTCCCAACTATATATATGATATTCTCTATCATCGCAACGTATCCATGTCATATTGAGATCATGATCAGATGGATCTCTAATGAGATTCTACATCCTACCTCACAACTAGCCATGCTAGTAACATCATGCTCAATTTCAGTCGAGTGCTATTGACCTCTCATCCTAAAACAACATCCAAATGTGTTCATCAACAATAATCTCAAATATCAACAATACATTCATGTAGTCACATAACATACAAATAATACCTTAGATAAAGAATTGACCTTCTTGTATCAATATCTCAAAGGATGCTCAGTGGCAACTCGATGTGAGTGAAGCACCTCAATCATGGATTTATTCAAGTTTTATGCACATCATATATATGGACATATGTTCAAAAATGGAACATAAATGTTTCAATCAATTATCGGTTTCTAAGTCAATTTTAACAATATCTCTTCACAACATCTTGTAATTCAATTAGAGTATCCAAGGATTTGCATTTCCATTATTCAAAAACATTTTTCAATAGCCTTGCAATATATAATTTCTTTCCCAAATTACAGAAATTGATTCATCATACCATTATACATCATTTTGATCTTCAAAAGCCATATCCCTCTTACTTATATAATAATAGGCTCATCACTTATCAAGACTAGACCATCAGTATATAAAACAAAATCCATAATCAATATCAAAGCCATACCTTGGAATTCATCATCCTGACTTCATCGAACAACTATCAAATATGGGCGTATCTGAATCGGGGAGCTTGCTTCATGCAAATATTTTTGCAAGCATATTGCATTACGAAGCCAACATAATCAACCTTAAATAAATCAATTTTTTACTATCACATCAACAAAGTCATCTCATCAAGGTTTAGAATCCATATCAAAACTAATATCTAAGTCATCAATATGACAATATCAATTCTTTCAACTAGGTGACAAGTAGAGCTAAGATCAAGTATTGACTTCATTTATTATCATTTCAACAAGTTTTTCATCTATCATGTAATACCAATTCAAAATTCATCAAATCATTCTCATAAACATAAGTCATTTCTGTCACTAGATGAAAATTCATACACCAAGGATAAGTCGTGCAGGTTCCATCTTCATACTGAATGACAACTCTAAATACTTCAACCATTGTGCTAGGAACAAGAAGGCCAATACAAAACCATTTTTTTGAATACCCATGTAATTCATTGAAAGTTACTATGCCCACATAGCATTGATATTAGGGAAAATCAATAATCGTTAAATTAAATCATTAGTCATCAGGCCAAGTCCATATTTGCTATCGTAGAGAGATCTATATTCCAAAAAATATCTCAATCATCAATTCAAATTTCTACTTCATTGTCAAGCATCATGTCAAAACTCAAAAAACTACTCATCTATATCAATAAGCCAAATCATACCAAACTCTTGTAGAAAAAAATTTAAACATAATGACATATCTATATGTATGTCTCGGTCACCTGCAAACACAAGTTCAGACTTCATGTTCATATTATGGAAAAATTAAAGGTTTTCCTTCTCACATATCTTACTATTGTCCACAACACATCCGCCCTACTGGCATCTTCCTGGTGAACATCTGATTTCATTTACAATACTTCATTTTTTTCCTATGATAAAAAATCTAACCCAACAACTTGAGAAATGAATTTACAGTGTTAGAATATGTTAGAGACACCTTGATTCAGAGTTCAGACAAGTTCATAAAAATTTGGATGATGGTTCACTTTACTCAAACCCCTTGAGGCTCCCTTCAGGTTAGCATGGGAGAATTTGTAGCTTCTTGGATGCTATCTTGGCCTTAGCATGCATGTGTCTAGGGATGAAATCTCCTAGTTCTATGCATGTGTTTGGAATAGAGACCATAATTTTGTGTGAGATTTAGATCCATGAATTTTTTGTAATTCAATAATATCGGATGCACATAAATCATGCTTCAATAGTACATAATGAAAATATTAATGTGAGATATAGTCTTGAGAAGAGATTCTCCCTCTAACTAGGAATCTACTTCATTCATATTCATTCATGTCATCACCCTGTATCTACTAGATTCATGCAATGATAGATCCATTAGATCATAGACATATATCTATAATGGTCAAATGACATCATATCATGAACATAATAACACTTTTCTATTGAGTCACTCCATAAAGTTAGGGAATTAGTTTTACCATATGCCATGACCACAGGTAGTAAGAGATCCAGAATATCAATCTCATAGTTATACCTCTATCGTCATGGTTACCATGCTTATAATTATTAATAGGATCAATTTAGGCCATTCAATAAAACCTTACCAAAACAACAAGATTTTCAATCTCTCTTTTCAATAGCTTTCATCATGCTTATCACAAAATTATCAATAGTATCATGTATAAGAATTAATGAACTAACCTTCTATGTGAAATCCACCATTTATTATGCGTGTGAAGTATCAAGAGTATCATCTACTATAGTCAAGGTGCTAGCCTTTATAGGATCAAGATATCTAACAGATAGATTTTAGCTAAAAATCAAGTATATCAATGTATCAACATTAGCTAGCCTCATAGAATTCAAGAAGATCAAAATGTTCGACACCAAGTGCATCATTTCATCATAGGAAACATAGATCCAATTAAATTTGATATACATGTATCAGATATTAAATGAAGAGACATTCTCATCATACCTTGGGACTTACCTAGGCATCCATTTTATTGTTGAAATACAAGGTACAATACATACCTTGTGGTATCACCTGTGCACCTTTTCATTAGACATAGGCAGCTTGTAGCACTTTGTATTATTTTCATATAGTGCATCTTAACCTTTTCCATCTCTAGGCATCTTTCCTGCATTTCAAATAACCGTAAAGAAGGATCTCCTCATCACATCTCATCACATCTCATCAAGGAGGCTAGAAACATCCATATACTCAAATACATATGCAGGAAGTATACACAATAGATATAATAATAATAATATCCATAAGTCTAAGAAAAATTAAGAGGCATCATAAGTCAAGAAATTCTTATCCTCAATTAGATGTGATCCTCTCCCTCTAGAACCAGCCATCATAACATTGTTACCTTTAATCAACCAACCAGGCATACTAGGGATTATCCATCTAGCGTTTCATCAAATCTTCCACAAGTGCTTGAGCATATTCACATTGACCATACTAGGTTTCATATCTCATATTATTTCCATGAACCAGGATTTCTCTCAAACTCTAATCCTAATAATCAAATTTCCTAGGGTTTTCTTCAAACCCTAGAATTCTTTTAGGTCTCCACCATCCTCTTCTTGCTTCCATTAAGCATGTCATTATTAGGTAGATCCCCATGTCTTTTATTCAACCTAACTTTGATACCATGTTAATTCTTTAGAAGGCTACATTGTTCTTTGCTTATATAATTACATTAAGTTCACCCCATATCATCATTCAATTATTCATATTTATATCATTATTCATCAAAATATACAATTGTGTAGAAAGAACAACATCATAATCATAATTAATGCAGTAGAACATAAAGGAACAAGAGTAACACATGCACACATAGTGACACTAGCATTGGTCTGATACCAAGGAAAAACCCACTATGAGGAAACCCTTGTAAGTTCTTCTTCTTAGATCATCATCAAATGGTTCAACAAAACAAAGTACATTGATCCATATCTTTGTGTATGCAACTAACCTATAAAAACAAATATGACATCCATGAAATGAATCTAATCATGCTTATACTCAAAATCCGGATTCTGAGGACTATAATGCACTATGACTGACTGTAGCCAACTGCTGGATATGGTTGTCACTGAGCGAATTTTGTGGAATATAGATACTTCATATTTTTGTCCTAGACGCATGATGATACAATGTGTGCATGCATCTAAGACTGATTTGGACGCTCTCTGGAGAAGAAGATGCATGTGTCTAGGATGAGACTAAACTGTAGAATGCCTGGCCTCCGAGATGCTCTATTAAACATTTTGTGTGAGCTTCCAAGACATCCTGGATACTCCCTTCACCGTAAAATGTGAACATATAGGGCAGAAAAATATTAGTTATGAGCATGCATCCGAGAATCAGAAACCATAGACATGTGCAAACTTCGACCTTATAGTTTCAGACCCTTTGCGCTAACTTTCCTCCATCAGACCTATTTGAACCAAATAGTAGAAGAGATAAGAGAGTGTTTGAAAATTGTTTCCAAATGAGCTTGAGGTATCTTCTATATATATGATTCCATGAGGGTCCACTTGATGTTGAGTCTAACTTGTCCAATTGTACTTGTGCTTAGGGCTGACCTAATCCAATATACATGAGTAAATAAATAAATTTAAAAACCAACTTCTGCTTGTCCAAATAAGGTGATATTTAGGTTGATTTTGGTCCTCTCAGAAAGGGAGGAATCTATTGCAATTACTATCTTCATAATATGAGCTCTCGAAAGTGGAATTTGACTACAGTTGCATAATTTTAACATTCTACTTTGGTTATCTCAAGGTTTGTTTAAAGGGATTTTTTTGTCAATGATAAATTTCTAAGTAGCCAAGGGTTTGAAAAAATAGATGAGATGAATTGTGTTCTTCTTCTGATCATCGGAAAGGAAATTATATATGGAATTTGAAACAAATTTACCCTTCTCCTAGCATGCCTTCCAAAAAAGAAATGAACATGGATGGAAAAAGTTCAATTTTCAAGGGTTTGCTATAGGATTCTCTAGAGACAAAAATTGATCAATTCCTCCAACATTTTGTGCATGGAAGGTGAGGAAAAATCACTACATAGCCATCCCTTGAAGACTTCTTCATGGATTCTAGGTTTTTTAGGACAATTGGCACCAAATCAACCCTTCTCCACATCTCGGACCAATCCTATAGCAACTGGTTACAATCCTATAAGACTTATTTTTATATAACACTTATAGCATTGAACCTAGATCCTGTAGCAACTATTAGTCAAGCCTCTAACACCTTTGAGGTATTTTATGGGACCCCTAGTTGTAGCTATTGTAACTCTCGATGATGTAGTGGGTCTCTCTTACCATTTTTGGAAATGAATACTTTTTACAAGTGAGGCTCGAGCCCATGTTTTATTCATTTTAAGGTTTGGTGGTGGGCTCAACATGCTATGTTAGGTGTCCCCCACCTGCCACGTTTTTTACCTCCTCATAGACCCATTGGCCCACTCCTCAAAATCATCACCTTATTTTACATTTTTCTCTTTATCCATGTTCAATGAAATAGAGAGCTAAATTTCACTGAATTGTTCTAGAATGGACGAGACTATTGACCACCTTCAACCTAATTTGACATCCTTTGCATATGAATTTTGCTAACCAGGAAGATCTCACTTGTCTCAATTTCAGTGGTCTTTGTATGCCCTGAATTCGCTGTCTTATTCCCTCTTCATTAACATAATTAATAGTTTTGACTTTACAGTCAATGAGGGACCAACGTTTTTCCAACCAGTCCATATCTTTGAGGACATCATATGATCCTAAAGGTAAGACATTCAAGTCTTCCACAATGGGCTGACCTACTAACTGTAGAGAACAACTATTGACCTTAGCCAACACCCTCCTCTTTTCTCCCATGGTGAGTTGTACTAGCCAAGGGTTCTTAAATTTAACAACATGTAAGCTACATTGTTCAACCACTTTGGGACTTACATAAATCAAGGGAGCTCTTCGATCAATCAAAATGGATATAGTTTGGTCGAAGATCTTACCTTTGAATTCTATCATCGTAGGTTGGTACTCCACCTGATGATCCTTGAGAGAAGCATTGATTTTCATTATACTCCTCGCCACCTCTCCTATTGTTGATGCTTCATGGAATTGTGCAACCTGATCAATTCCTTTACGGTATGGACAATTTTTAACATAATGTAGTCCTCCACATCCCCAACATTGTACTTGAGATCTAACAATTGTTTCCACTACACTCTTATTTGAATGCCCATTCGGCTTGGATTCATTCGGGAATTTGAACCTTGGCTGATTTTTGTTCCTATTCTAGTTTCTTGACCCTGGTCTTCTTTCCTTTATTTCTAGGTGTAAAATTAACTCCCTTTTTATCGACCCATCTATTTCCTCCATCTCCCTTTTTCCTGGGCTGCTAATAACACAAACGAACCTTTCTTATCACTTCGTCCACGGTCATCAGATTGTCAAATTCTAGATGCTCTTTCATAAATAATGAGAAACTGATGACAAATATCTGCACCTTTGATTTTTATTCTCGTATGTAGGGAACATATCATAGCAAAGATGTGAATTTCATTATGAATTCATCCATGGAAAACTGTCCTAGTTAGAGATCATGAAACTCTTTTGCCTTCTCATCGTAAAATCTCTCAGTTAAATATTTTTTGTTAAATTACTTTAGAAATTTTTCCCAAGTCACATTTTGTTCATTCACTTGACGTACAGTCTTTACCTCCTCCCACCATAAGGTGGCCTTTCCTTTCAATTATGAAATGGAAAAACCAACTTTCAAATTGTGATCATATTCATACAATTGAAAATACTTATTCATATTAATAAGCGAGGCTTCAATAGCCTTCTCCTATTCGCCTTCAAAAAGGGGAGGTTTTATTTTCAGGAATTCTCCTTGTAACACAATTTTTTCTCTTTTATGTTGTTTATGATCCGATACAATATCTGATTATTCTTCTTGATTTTCTTTGTCGCCTTCGGTGTCCAGATGCTCACTCTAGAACTCTTGACCACTAGTCTTGTTTCCATGATGAGGACTGGGAATTGGTTGTCGTTGTTTCTGTTTGTCGAACAAACTTTTCATAATATTATCTCGTTCTTGCATTAGAATTTTGTTTTCTTCCCGTAACTTGGCCATATCATTCTTTAATTCTTTCACGGTCTCTAGAATGCCAGCATTGGTGTTACATGACTTCTCACCCAATTGTACCCACACTTCAGGATTGGTTTCTGGAAAAGATGTTGTTCATGCTCTCGTCATCAGCCTTAGTTGTGTAAGTCCAATTCACATGATGATGATTGTTTCCTCTCTCTATGCACATCACAATTTCTATTATTCATTCATCTTCCAGAGGTTTCTGTTTTGCAACCTGAGTGCTCTTGATACACTTATCACACACCTAGTTAAATATTTCCACAAATATATATATATATATATATATATAATATTATTATATATATATATATTTATATATATATATATATATATTAAAAATTATGGGTCTTCCTAGAACTGCGGCTTGATATGTTCTATGTTTTGATGGTTCTTTTTCTGATACCGAGGGTATGTTTAATGTATAGGGTTCAATCATGGAGTCTATGAGACTATTAAATTTCTTTAACCTGCATACCTATCTTCTATTGTTACAATATATCCAGATTTTTAGAAGATCATTTCTTTGTTCTATTCTTTCTCATTACTTAGTAAGTTCATTCATCTTTTAGAATGTTTTTCTAAGGATATTTTATTTCTGCCCTTTTTTCTGGATAGGCCTTACCCAAGTACTAGAATTTGTTTCCACAAGGACTTTTAGAAAGTAATTGTCTTTTTGATTTCCCTTTTCCAGTTTGTTTTTACATGAAATAACATTTAGTTTAGTTCTCAAGATTTACTTCCCACAAAAAGTAACATTCAATTTCAGTCCTTAAAATTTGTAGTTAGTGTTTTCTTTATGCTAAAACCATTTCTGTACTTTTGAGTTCTAACTAGATTCATACTCATTTTCTCATAGTAAGCAATTCTAGCGATGCCTACACTTTATAATGGACCATTGTAAGCAAAAATAAATTAATATTTCAAATCATAGTAAATACTTATCTGAATTTTTTGTGCAAATATAAGAATGGAATTTGCCTAGTTCTTAGTTATGACTCACCTTCGAGTCCAGTGCTTCAATGTAATATGCCCAGTTCCTCCCAACCATGAGATCAACAACTACAGGTTGAATCTCTCCCAAGCCATTCCTCACATGCACGCATTTTGAATTGAAGCTATATGTGCACTGTGGCTATCTGGTCCTAACCATACTTATCCTAGTGTAGCCTAAATAGCTTGTGTGACTTATGAGCGCACGTTCTTGTTCTCAGACTCTCTTTTTTAATTCTTCAGCTGAGGTACCCATACCCTCTGGGTTCTTTTCCACAATAATAAATCTCCTGGGGGTGGTTATGGGTAGCTAACTGCCCACCCTGACCACCTCACATGTGAGAGATGAATAATCTAACATCATTCAATACATTCGTCTTCTGCATGGCTTAACCAAAATCTTTTCACATAATTTATTATATGTATATATCTTTTTTTTTTTGTTTTTAGACTTCCAAGTCAATTAACATTGTTAAGTTTGTTTTATTGCTGTAATAATATTTACAAATACCGGGGACATCATAGATAGAATGAATTACACATCATGTAATATTAATAATATTATTTTTATATTACATTTGTCAAACACATTAAATCGTCAAAAAAAAATGCATTTCTCTCATACTGTTAATTACTTTATGTTTATATAAATTTGATATAAAATTAGGGTGAAAATTATAGTGTCTTATTTGTGGATGACATTAATTTTTCTTATTATTACTATTTTTTTATATGTTAAAATAACTATTATTTTATTATTTTTAAATGTGACTTTAAGTGATAGTATTCCCCTCATGTTGGTTTTTGAAGCTTCCCTTATGTTGAACTCTATTAGAATCACCATGTTGTTTCATCCCATGGCATTTTGGAAATCCACCAATGCCCAATTTCACTATGAAATTCATTAGAATAAATTGTTGTTTTAGAAATGTTTATTTTCTTCTTAACATTGATAACATAAAAGGATAATTCTTGTTTTTTTTATATTGAACCACCATTATATAAGAACTTAGTTTACTTTCCCTCAATTAGATCTTTGTTTCCCCGTACTATCTTATTTTCCTTTTTAACTTAATTATATATTTTTAATTAAAAAAATATAAGAATTAATTTTATAAATAAATTGAAAACTATTAATAATGAATAATATTTTTAATTAAAGTACTTAATACTTATTTTCAATAATTAATTATAATTAATTTTTTATGATATAATAATTATTGGGGTCTGGGGAGACTTTCAGAAATAATATTGGGAAGATATCTGTGGCTGCTAATTAAGTAAGGAATAATTAATAAAAAATCATAAACGTGAAATTAATTAAGAAAAAAATTAAAAAATAAAAAATAATATTAATTCTAAGTTTATTATATATAATTTCTATTCTATTTAATAATCACAAATTAATTTTCCAAAAAACATTAAAAAGCATATCCCATGAAATAAATTAAATAATAATAATAATAATATAATTTTATTAACAATTATAATATTTTAAAATATATACCTTAATAATATTAAAAAACAATTAATAATTATCATTAACCTAATATAATTTCAAATAAAAAATATTTATTATTACTAAAAATAAGCAATATGTAAACCAAACTATAAATTAATATTATTTTATATATATTTAATAATTGATCTATTACAAACTTATATTTTTATTTTTGATATTAAAAATTTAATTAATTAAAACCTATAAAAATTAATTTAAATGTCTTATTTTATTTATTTATGGTATATTTATTTAATAAAAATGTTTTATTTCTAATGCACTTTATACAAGTCATTATAGTCATACTATCTCTCATTCACCATCTTATTCACCATCTTATACTATATGGAATTGGATATGAGAATTTTTGTGATATCCCGAGATCATGTAAATATTTTAATTAGTATAGTTTCAACAAATTATTTATTTTCTTAATTAAAAAAAATACTATTTTGAAAACAAATTCTTTTGTTTGGAAATAAAACAATAGTTATTAGTAAATGTTGTTTTATTTAATAATCAGTTAGAGAGACAGTTACCTGTTCCTAACTAATTTCTTGAACTAATTTCTTGAAGAATTATTCAAGAAGATCAAGAGGATAGAGATATCTGAGATCTAGTAAAAAAATGAAAAATACAAGTATCAAGGGTAGGAGGCAAAGATACAAAAAATAAGGTCTCTTCGCAGACTGAAAACAAGAATAATTCAATGTATACATCGGTCCAAATAAGTGGAAGTACTAGTTGCTGATTAATTACATTTTATCCTATTTATGGTGTAAATACAATGACCATTCTCAGTGATTAGGAATGAGTTAGCTTGATTAATTATGGTGAATTGTTATGATAATATGTGAACAAATAAATTCATGCAAAAGGTAGAATAGATAATTATTTGTTAGCATCCAAAGTTATACTATTCATAGAAACTGAATGAGATATGCAATAAGACAAACATAGTTATGAAGCTAAAACATAATTATGTTAACCAGAAAACGAAATCTTCATTTGTAAAAAATTCTCAATAGAATTTACAAATATGCTAAGGTTAGAATACTAAACCCTTGTGTTAAGGGAATGCTAAGGAGATTGTCAATATAAAGAAATCTGTTATAATAGGTATTGCTAAAAGGATATACAACTGAACAAGAATTACAAAAACTTAGAGGAAGAGGATAACATTTGAGTCCATAATAAAAGTCCGAAGAGAGAATTGCAGTCTCAATTTAAGGAATTTAGAAATCGGTTAAACAAGTAAGGGAGGCAATATAGTAAGAACTCTCAGACGAGAGTGAAACTAAAGGTATCGATTAAATTAGATGAGTTAAAACAATATATATAAATATGAAATAATAAACCCTTTGTTATCTTTCAAATCATTAAGTTACATTGTGATATTAAAATATGAGGACTTCCCCTTTCAAACTTCAACCACTCTTGTTGAAAGCAAGAGGGATTGCATAATACTCTAAATAGTTAAAATATAAAGAAGAAATGTAACATCATTCAACCATGGAACACAAGCAACAAGATAACGAATCGACGTCGAAATACTGTAGGGATAAACCCCAAAACTAAATAATAATGATGAATATTGCATCCCAATATTGTACATAGAAATATAATTTATTTAATAGTCCTTAGAACCATAATGTAGCCATTCTAGCTAGGGTTTGAGGTTTTCCACCCTTGGCAATAAGTATAAATATACAAATGGAAAAACACCGATCGACATGCCAATATAACCTTGGAGAATGTACACTGCTAAAAGGTTACATAGAAACTTTATCAAATTCAAGGTTACAAGCTGCAAGAAGACTTAAGAAAGTTTTCGATACTACAATTGCAGCAAAATAAATATCAAGCTCCCTACGAAGCTAAATCCTTAACCAAATGAACCAAGATAGAAACCTTGCATAGTGTAAATGCTCGGAATGTATATGAGCTAGTTTTCAATTACCCTGGGAGTTGAATAACGGTCTTGAATAGATCCTTGCATGATGTTCTATCTCAGCAAAACCCTCCACCCTAACTGGTTGGGAAAATAGAGATTAATAGCTTTACTAGAAATCTATAATGATGGGGAAAAAGGCATTACAATAAACCTTATGCTAAATTTACCTGCTTAATTCGAATGGAGGAATTGGTTGTTGACAAATCCATGCCATGAATACCAGTATACCCCAATGGTTGTCCAGTGAAACTGGAATGTTCAAATAACCATAGCGTCAACCATCGTGTAGCATGAAGACTCAGAGCACTGTAATAATCTAGCAAAGTATACACAAACCAGAGAAAAACCTCCCCAGGAGATGCCAGAGACCATAAACAGAAGAGGGAAAATGAAATGGTGAGAATTCTAGCTCGGAAGTTAGAAACCCTTGGGTTACTCCCCTCCATCTAATTCAATGGATGAATTGAGGCCATTGATCCAGAGTGGATCCCAAAGATACAGTGAACGAGATATTATAGTAATGTCTCCAGTGAAATACCACCGCCACCTAGGTTGAACAACGGTCAGCGAGATTAATTCAGAATGGAGAGCCAAGAAGCAAGAAGTAAATGCAGGAATCTATACCTCCATCACCAACACAGTTAATACAAATTACATAGGTTCATTAATCTAAATGTGAAAAGAAAAAGTGGAGTATTGCAAGTTGGGCCACCACGAGAGCTGAACAAGTGGCCTTGTCTCGAATTTTAATTTTCTATGCATGGTCTTTAGAATAAGGTCTGAGAAGGAATATCATTATATGAATATTTCTTCATTATCATAATAAAGGTCAATATATATTAAACTGTGTGTAACGAATTTCATTGGCATGACAATATTCATAAGTTAAATAGAAGTTCTATGGTTGTCATAGGAGATAAGAGTAATTTTTTAATATATGTAAATTAACTAGAGGATGTGTGATATATGGTATCAGAGTGATCAGGTTACTAAAATGAGATCTATGAAATAAATAAATAACAACCTTTGTGATGTGCACGTAGGGAGCAGGGAGCAATCAACATGAGGAGAACTGGGAATCCATCACACCACTCAGTAATGGGAATATGACCAACATGATTTCAAGACGGTAGCCTTGAAGTATGGGCACAGATAGGATATGAGCCATGAAATACCAACACAACTATCCTGGAAATTGTACAAGAACTAAAGGATGAGATGGGTCGGTTATGGGTAGATAATGAAAGACCAATGCAAAAGCAAGAGAAAATTATGAAAAGTCTATATGATAGGCAGAACCATTGACCACTAGTACCTAGCCCTGAACATGGATATAGGATAGGGGAACAAGAGTATCGAACTAAGAATATGGAAATAGAAGGAGGTGAAGAAAATCATGAAGAAGAATCGGATAATGTGTCAAATCAAATGACAAAGAAAAGGTAGAAATCAGAACTTCAAGGAGAATTTCAGAAAATAAAACCTCCTCCCTATGATGGTGAATAAGAAGAGACAACAGAGGCATGGCTCATCAACATGAACAAGTATTTCCCGTTGTATGAGTATGACCATAAGCTAAAGGCTCGAATAGCCATTTTTCAGCTACGAGGAAAAGCCAAATTATGGTTGGAGGAAGTAAAAATAGTCCAAGTTAATGAACAAAGCATAACCTAGAAAAAAATTTAGACATATTTTAAGGAAAAATATCTAACAAAAATATTTTATGACGAAAAATAAAAGGAGTTTCATGATCTATGATTGGGTCAAACGACCATGGATGAGTTCATAACCAAGTTCATGTCATTACTTCGATATGTCCCTTACATACGTGAAGAAAAAGCAAAGGTACAACGATTCATCAGTAGTCTTCAACTGTTCATGCAAGAACAACTAGAGTTTAACAACCCAAAAATCAAGGACGAAGTTATTCGTAAGGCATGGATCTGCTACCAGCAAAATAAACCAAATGGAGATATGAGTAAGAGGTGTGCTGATAAAAAGAGAATTAAATTTGTTCCCAACCACAAAGGGAACAAGGGTATAGGTAACAAAGGATCATTTAAAGGTCAAATTAACTAGAAAATGAATGGAAATCAACCCAGATTTAAGGTACCAGGTGAAACCAGGATGAATGAGCAAGTTGGCAGATCTGAAGTAGAAATAAATAACATACCACATGTACAATGTTGGGGATGTGGTGGCCCACATTATGTCAAAAATTTCACATAACATAGAGGAGTTGATCAAATTTCACAAATACAAGAAGCATATATCGTGGGAGAGCTAGCAAGGAGCATTTGTAAAATTAATTCTTCCCTTGAAGACCATCAGGCAGAATTTCAGCCAACCATGGTTGAGTTTGAAGGTAACATTTTTTATAGAACTATATATATTTTAATCGATCATAGGGCGACCCTGAGTTATATTAGCCCCAAAATAGTATAATAGTGTAAACTGCAACCTGTCAACTTTAAAAATCCATGGTTAGTACAACTAGCCACATGAGAAAAAATAAGATTTTTGTCCGAGGTCAGTAATTGCCCTCTATGTTTAGCTAACCATTCTATTATGGAAGATGTTAGCGTGCTACCCCTGGGGTCCTATGCCATCTTTATAGGTATGGACTAGGTAGAAAAAAATTGGTCCCTTATTAAATGTAAGACCAAAACGATTGATTTCCAAGAGGAGAAAGGAGAAAGGAAAGAAATTTAAGGTATTAAAAAAGCTCTACATATAAGACCTGTAACAGACTCCCAATTAGCAAAATGCATAAGAAAACGCTACCATGTTTTTGAAACACAAGTAGGGTATGTTGATTCTAAGGATAAATCTATCTCTGTAGAAAGTATACCAGTGATACAAGACTTCCCAGATGTATTTGCTAAGGAAATCCCAGGCCTACACCCAAAAAGAGACATCGATTTTGTTAGCGCTTGGAATTCACCTAGGCTGAGATAGACAAACTCTCAAGGCTACATCAAACCATTTCACCTCGTAGCTAGCCCTACGAGGTATGAGAAGGCTCTCTCGGGTCAAAACTCGATGGATTTTGTCAATAGGATGGGTTGACCATTTAGGAACAAGGATTTTAGGCTAGTAAACTGATATGAGGGATTGGTTTAGAGTTTTTTGGATTTTTTGGTGGCGATTGGAGGGAGTGCAATTCAGGGTGCGGGGATTGAGCTCAGTTTTTGCAGGTGATTCCTTGGGGCAAGGTAGGAATCTATGCTGATGCCTTTAATTGAAAGAGATGATCAAGGAAGAAAGGAGAAAAGCTAAAGAGGGAAAACAATGATTTGAATCCTCTCTAGACGGTGGAAAACATAAACTTTAAACAAAATTGAAAGCTGAGCATGGCATGCATGAATTCAAACTTTATCACTTCTTTTGTTTAAATAGCAGCAAGAGATTAAGGAATAAAACACATAAACACACTTAAAATAACAGTAGGAAGCACACCATCAACATAATAATCCACAAGAATCCACAATGAAGTCTGCAAAACCCTGGCCTTCCTTTTCCTCAAATTGCAGAAAATTCAAGTCAATAATACAATAGCACTTCTCCCTCTAGAGTCCAACCAACAAAATGAGAAGGAGAGGGCATAATATAGAAATTCAAACCTCTTTCCCCACCTCTAGGGGTCGAGCTCATCCTTCTAGGAGCAGTTTGAACTAATTTCAAACTAAGCACTAGATAATAGGCATCTCAACAACTTGCCTCTATTACTTAGCTAACTAATTCATGCATTAATTTTTCACTTTTTACATCAAGGAAGCTTCTAGAATAGTAAAGAGAGGTAAAATCTATCAAAGTGCCATGAAAATATTACATTTATCCATGATTTACAAGTAAAAATAGTCAACCATAGTCAAAACAGTGTTTTTTGACCAAAAAAGTCATTTCTGGCAAAGTTTTCTCTCATGTCCGCGCCCCCTGTCTCTCGTGTCCGCGCAACTTTGCAGCATCTTTTGAGTGGGTTCCACTGGTCCAAATCAAGTGCAAGATAGCTCATTGGAAATATTGGCCTGTCTACTTTCCATCCCAAGTGGAATTTCTGAATTTGGAGTTGTTTTGCCCCCTCAAAAACTATTTCTCCCAAGGTCACTTTCTGCAACTCAAAAAGTGGGCAGAAAGTCATTTTTTTGATGTATTTTGAGCTTTTGGAGGCCCAAATCTCAAAATCAAGCTTCTCCCAAGTATTGGTAATTTTTCTCTTTGCATGCCCTTTCCAAAAATGCCAAGTTTTCAAAATTCCGAGCAGTCCTTCAAAACAGCCGCGCTTGGGACGCGGACATGGCACGGGAAAAACCTATAA